>PVIJ01015987.1:0-34360 GCA_004024925.1 Scalopus aquaticus
AAAAAAAAAAGAAGAAGAAAAGGGGGAAGATTTGCATCAGGAGTGGAAACGAATCACCCACCCCCAGGAAACTGAGGGCTTTATGCCAGGCTGCCCCTGTGGCGCCAGACAGGAGGCAGCCTTGAGAAGCTGCGCTGCCACCCCAGGGACAGGGGTCCCCAGTCAGGACGAAGCAAAGAAGGCCCCTCAACAGGTAGCTCAGGGGGGTGAGTGTGTACCCCGAAGCGTCCCCCCCCCTACATCATCACACCTGCAGCTCTCAGGCCACCCCGTGCACTCCCGGATCAGCTACCCTGGAACCCTGAGCAGCCCGTGGTCCGTGAAGCAGAAAAGCAGGCGCCACCCTGCCCAGAAGCCCCCAAACCTATTAGGAACTTTTTCTGCAATGCTTATGTCTTCCTGAGAAGTGAAAAATAAAACAACTCCTTTTCTAAAAATTCACCACAGAGGTGGCACTGAGTCCCCCAGCCGTGGCTGCTCAGGTCCCGCCATCTCCCACTTCTTCTGGGCGTGACTTCTGAAAAGATCAGCTCCTGCTGCGTTCTCTGTCAGTTTTCTTCAGTCCTTTGGTTTGAACCTGAACAGCGCTCTGAGAAAAATTCAGGTAAGAACTCTAACCACCTCCCACTGAATGAGGCTCCCTGTCTTTTAGAGTTATTATTGTATAGGCAAAACATGATACCACTTCCTTCCCCTCCTAAGTGGGGGTCATTTAAGAAATAGGTCACAGAAATTAGGCAACTAGAGAGCAAAAGGTCAGGTTAATTGCTGACAAAGGAAATGAGAGAATGTGGCAGGGTGGGGGGGGAGAAAAAATGACTGCAAGTTTTTAAAAAATCTGATTCAAATTCTCAACAAGATTCCAAGGGACCCTGGGAAAGATCTAGAAACTAGAAAAGAGCATAACAAACAGGCAGAAATGTAAGAGCAGGAAGTGGAGCAGGGAGACAGAAACCACAATAGCTGGATTAAAACCCACGATGGAGGCTGTAAATAGTGGACAAGACACTGGAGAAAATAAATTAACATGGTCAAGGGGAAAATGATAAAGGGATGAAAAGGAAAGAGGCAGGCGCTCAGGCCCATGGGCTATAAACTGGGAATAATAGGAATTCCGGAGAGAAAAGAATAGATACCGTGGAAGCAGAGATTAAAGGCCTGGGTGGAGAACACTTCTCTGGTACACAGAAATGACTCAGTGGGAAACAGAGTTATGTTTTAAGTCCCCAGCAAAGTTAATGGAAAGAGGACCACATTTAAACACATATGGTAGAATTCTTTACAAAACATTAAGAAAATTTCTAGATCTTTTGTTCTGTTTAAAAAAGACCCCACATGGATATATTCCTTCTATAATTTTTAAAATATGTTTAAATTGGGGAGAGGGGTGATCAATAAGGATCTTACAGACAAATGTAGGGGGGGAAACAGCCTGAATTAAAATTATCTGACTTCTCACAACTGGAGAGCATCAAGTAAATGTCAATTTATTTTTTTTAACCTCAAGTCATCATTAGAAATATATTTTACTTTGTAGCCAGGCATTTTAAAAAACAGAATAAAAGGTAGAAAAAGAAAATTTAAATCTCCCTCTTATTCGAAATCTTTCATGATGCAATCATGATTCTTACTAGATTTACTTTAATATTTTCTATTCTTGTCAATATTATTTTTTTTCTTTCTTTTTAAAAGTAGTCTGAGGGCCTCCCCGGTGGCGCAGCGGTTAAACGCTGCGCTATGGAGCTGTCGGCAGCGGCGACGTGAGTTCGACACCCGGCCAGGGAGAATCCCACATGGCGTGGCAGACCTCTCCTGCCTCGCCCGCTGCTCCCCTCAGCAGTGTATTTCTGATCTGCCTGTTCTCTGCTCCCCACTCTGTCTCTGGTGAACCCTCTCGCCGCCCAACACCTCTGGCCTGTACCCCAGCTTGTATGTATAAATAAAAAATAAATCTTTAAAAAAATAATAATAAAAAAAAATAAATAAATAAAAGTAGTCTGTACCTTTACTACTCATGCAGGCTATTTGAGGGGGATGGTGAGGGAGGAATGGGTCACCTCAATAAGGGCCCATCTTGTTTGGCAGGAGTAGGTGATGGAGAACTCACCCAGGTAACGGCCAATCACCTCAGGCTTGATCTCCACTTGACTGAAGGTCTTCCCATTGTTGACACCACCATGCCACCTACTATCTCAGGCCAGATGACCACGTCTGGCTTCTCCATGGGTGGGGCCTCCTCCACCCTGGGCGAGCAAGTGCGTGGGCAGAGAAGACTGCTTCCGTGCAGCCTGGTTCAGCGTTCAGGAGCTGAGTAGCTACTCAGTGACTACTTGGGCACCTCCAGTTGCTAGTCAATGTCCATGAGTGGTGGGTGAACTTGCAAAAGTTTCTTCCTCCTGCTCCACGTCTTCCATCTCATCATTTCTTCAGAAAGGATCACGTTCTGTTTTTTTTTTTTTAAAGATTTATTTTTTATTTATACATACAAGCTGGGATACAGGCCAGAGGCGTGGGGCAGCGAGAGGGTTCACCAGAGACAGAGCGGGCAGCAGAACAGGCAGATCAGAAATACACTGCTGAGGGGAGCAGCGGGCGAGGCAGGAGAGGTCTGCCGCACCATGTGGGATTCTCCCCGGCCGGGCGTCGAACTTGCGTCACCGCTGCCGACAGCTCCACAGCGCAGCGCTTAACTGCTGCGCCACCAGGGAGGCCCCACGTTCGTTTTTATAAATCAGTCACAATGCACAATCAAGAGGTATGTGAACTCAAGAATGAGGAAAACCCTCCAACTTGAAGCAACTGGTTAGGGATGCAGAGAAAAGTGAACATTTCAAAAGAATGTGAGGGGGGCCTCCTTGGTGGCACAGGGGTTAAAGTCTCAGTGCTATCAAGCTATCGCCAGCCAGTTTTGCCAGGGAGCTAACCTGCATGGTGCAGCAGACATCTCCTGTCTTGCCTGCTACTCCCCTCAGCAGTGTGTTTCAGTAGATCCACTTGCTTCCCACTTTGTCTCTGGTGAATCTTCTCACCACCCCCCACCTCTAGCCTACACCCCAGCTCTTGTATGCATAAATAAATATAAATAAATCTTGAAAAAAAATCAAAAGAATGTGAATTGCTAGCTTTTTTTTCTGAGCTTCTTGCAATATCTTCTAAAATTGAAATGTACACTGCTCTTCTTATTCTTGGAAACTTATGATACAAAAACAAAGACACCAGTATACAGGATATATGGACTAAGATGCATCTTGCAGCTATATGTGCAGTGGCAAAATAACTAGCAATAATGACTAGTCCAATAACAGGTTCATGGTTTAGTAAATGATGATGCATTTATGCTAAAGTAATAAATACCAGGTAGCTATTTTGAACAAATTTGCTATATACTTATTGACCTGGGAGAGTGTCCATAATTTTCAAAAAACCTAGAAGAATGTCCATGATTTAAAAAGTAAGTAGTTGAATTATTGTTGTATGGTCCCATTTCTGTAAATCATAGAGGGGGAAATCCTTATGGGGTTGACATCTGCGTGTGTTTATATGAGCAAAGAGAAATATGTAGAAGGAACAATGCAAGCTGTCAAGACTGGTTAGGCCTAAAGAATAGGGGCAGAGGGGAATAAAAGGGAAATAAATCACTGGCCATTCTGAAATATTCTTTTTTTTTTAAAGATTTATTTATTTTATTTATACATACAAGTTGGGGTACAGGCCAGAGGCGTGGGGGGTGAGAGGATTCACCAGAGACAGAGTGGGGAGCAGAACAGACAGATCAACTGAAATACACTGCTGAGGGGAGCAGTGGGCGAGACAGGAGAGGTCTGCCGCACCATGTGGGATTCTCCTCGGCCGGGCATCGAACTCGCGTCGCCGCTGCCGACAGCTCCACAGTGCAGCGCTTAACCGCTGCGCCACCAGGGAGGCCCCATTCTGAAATATTCTTGAACTGGCTTGCTGCAATAAATATGACTTACTTTTAAATTTTGAATCCAGCTTAAAAAATTATCTACTTGGTAAAGTTAGAAGTTATACACCTTCAAAAATTTTTTTAAAGATTTATTTATTTATGCATACAAGCTGGGGTGTAGGCCAGAGGTGTGGGGGGTGAGAGGATTCACCAGAGACAGAGTGGGGAGCAGAACAGACAGATCAACTGAAATACACTGCTGAGGGGAGCAGCAGGCAAGGCAGGAGAGGTCTGCTGCGCCATGTGGGACGGTCCCTGGCCGGGGATCGAACTCATGCTGCAGTGGCTCTGGATAGCTTCATAGTGCTGCAACTTAACCCGCTGCACCACCAGGGAGGCCCACACCTTCAAAAATTTAATATACATGAACTACTCTCATTGTTTTAAAAAGTAGTTTCCAATGAAAGATTAAAAAACATTTATTTCTTGAAAAGAGATTCACTGTTATAAACAAAATGACAAAGTTTATAATCCCAGGTGAAATTAAGGAAAAGTAGGAATAAATGTGGAAAAACTTATCTTTTCCACAAGAGTCAAAATTATAGTTCTATACGGACTGTGGTCACTGACTATCAGATCAAAAACATCTGAAAACCTTAAGGCAAACACACATAGAAATAGTGATTTTAATTCTCACCTTCTAAATTATTGAGGATTACAGTAAGCAGTCTATACAACACTAAAAAGAAAAGAACAACAAGATATGTATTAGGTCTAAAACTGAAACACAATATTAAATGTTGCATTGACCTATAAAATCAGGAAGACCTTGAAAGCTAACCACCAGCTTTCCCTTCCCATTCTGGCCTCTGGGTCTTCCAGTCGAACAACTTACTTTATCAGTGGGACCAGGAACATTTCCTACTGAGTCCTCAGAAAGGGGTGTCAGTTCTGTGCTAGTCTACATAAATATTCAAACACCAATAACATTCTCCCATGAAAACCAGGGGATCATGGGCCTCTCTGGCGGCACAAGGGGTTAAGTCTTAGCACTATGAAGCTATCAGCAGCCACTGCAGCACAAGTCTGATCCCCGGCCAGAGAGCTGACCCACATGACACAGCAGACCTCTGCTGACTCGCCCACTGCTCCCCTCAGCAGTGTATTTCAGTTGATCTGACTTTTCTGCTCCCCACTCTGCCTCTGGTGAATCTTCTCAACCCCACACCTCTGGCCTACACCTCAGCTTGTATGCACAAATAATCCAATCTTTAAAAAAATAATGCATCAGTGGCAATAAATGTGACATGATTAAACACACTGAGAATATAGATCATCAGATTGGATAAAAAATTAAAATCCTACTGGATGTTACCAACTTTTCCTTTAGTTCCAGAATAACGTCACACACCATACCTTCAATATTATTTTCCTGTCCTTTTCTTCTTTTTTTTTTTTTTCCCCAACAAATGCTATCAACATACTTGGGAGTCTCACAGTGTATTCTCCTGATCTTTGAACTTTTTTAATCTACTTCTACTTTACTTTACTTTACTTCTACTTTTTTTTTTAATCTACTTCTACTTTTTTAATCTCTTTGTTTCTCCTTGCTGCATTCAGTGTAAATTCTTCAGAGCTATCTCCCAATTCACTAACTTTATCTTCAACTGTATCCTTTGAGGTACTTTTTAATTTCATGACTGTATTTTTTATTCCTGAGTTTTATAATTCTTATATTTCCTATTTCTATATTCATCTCCTTTTCATCTGCATTATTTTATAATTTCCAGTTTGTCAAGCTATGTTTTCATTTATCTCTCTGAGCATCCATATTTTCAAGTGTTTGCCAGATTAGTCCAAAAAAGAAATTTCATCTGTTACTGAGTTTGTTGTTGTTGAGTTGGCTATCTTTTGTAGCATTTGATTACATCACATACTTTGGAATTTTGGTTTACAAGCCTGTTATAGATGGAAATGAGGGTGCTTTTGCTTTGTGCTTTATTTTTCTTCCTCCTTTCTTGTCTGGTGGATTTCATTTTTGTGGTTGCATTCACTGTGTTCTAGTCCAGAACTGGCCTTGTGATGGCAGCTGTGAATTTGTGCTCTTTACTGGTCAGGGATCTTGCAAACCGGGTCACAGGGAAAAGAGATGGCTTGACCCAACTCTTGGTTGTGAGACTGCCCTGCTGCCTCCTTAGACATACATTTGATCAAAGCTGCTGTTTTTTCCAGTCTCCTTTCACAAGTGAGAGTCCTCACTCCAGCCCCTGGCTTCAGCCTGAGAGTCTGGCTTTATCCTTTATTCTCTGTGCAGCATCTTAGTTCCCACTTAACTTTGGCCCTACTCGCCACCTCACTTTCTAGTTCTCTTTCTTCCACTGAGATGTTTATTTTTTTGTCTGTTTATGACTTACTAATGTCTTTTAAAACTTTTTCTGATTGTTTTGTTTGGAGTATAGAGGGTGTGTCAAAACATGAACTTTACAATCTTTCTCTGTTAATGCTTAAGTCACTTGGAGATAAAGTTTCCACTTCTTATAGTGGAAACACACTAGTATATTGAGTTTGGCATTGAAAGAGCTGAGCACCAACACTGCTAGGAGTCCAAGTAATGGTGCATTTTATCTGGGCTCAGGGGGCTGGGCAGGGATTGGGACCAGACCAGTAAAAGCCCAGACTGGCAAGGACTAATCACTGACCAGCTTCCTACAGTGACCCTATGTGGCTATAAAAACGCTTGCATGAGTGGGATGTTCCAGCCCCAGGGCTCTCCTGCTGGGAAGGGGTGGTGTTCCAGCCCAGCTGACACCGGCTCGTAAACTGCATGAACTCACCACAGTCTCAGATACCAAAGAGAAAGCTAATACTACAGCAAGCTAAATAGAAAAGTTAAAGAGATGTGACGCTTTTGTTTTTGGAATAATTTGTACTGTTCACAAACAATATAACCAAGAAAGAAAAATAAGAGGGTCATCTCAGAGTGTTTAAATTCTTCTCTAGAAAAAGATTCATAAGTTTCAATACTGACCCTGTGGACTGGAATAAAAGTTCCAGTGATAGCGATAATTAAAGAGTATTAAGTCACCAAAGTGAATATTTGAACCCCGGGAGAATGTGACAGATTTGACTCAGAGAACTGCTCCACCTGTCACACCTTTGAGTATATGACTCCTGTATACCTTAGGAGAGAGGGGACTAATCATTTTCTTATTCAAACAGTATAGCGGTCAAACGATACATTTTGACAAGGGTTTCTGGTTTTCCTTTGTAGACTCTGAAGTGTCCAACTGTCATGGTTGTTCTTACTCAGACTGTTGTTTGTGGATGCTTGGAGGCCAGACATCAGAGCAAGCTTGATCCCAACTCCACCTAGAAGATGCCAGTTTGTTTTGATCTTTCTCTAACTGCCTTGGGCTCAGCAACACAGGTGCTATGTTGGTAATCCCATTTCTTCACAGGCTATGAATTTTTCCACAGGTCCTCTCAACAGTTTCCTTCCCAGAGCAGCCAGATCCTACTGGTTCTGGTCTGTGCAGGGGCTTTGAACGTCCTCCTTGTCAGACCAGTGAGAGCAGTCCCAAAATGCAATTTCAGTTCTCAACCCCAGAAAAGAAACACACGATTCTGAATAGCCTAGTGACCAAGAGGGAAAAGTATAGAAGTTATCAAAGAATTAGTTCTGTGAAGGCCTACTGTGTTAAGATGATTTTGCTGGTAAGGTTTCTCTAATGTTTAAGGAACAACAGTGTCTATTGTATAAAAAACACAGAATATAGAGAGGAAATTCATCAATTTATGTTGCAAAGTGATATGATGGAAGGAAAGAAGGGAGGGAACGAGGGAGTGAAAGAGGGAGGGAGGGAGGGAGTTAGGAAGGAAGGAAAGAAGGAAGAGAGGGAGAGAGGGAGGGAGGGAGGGAGGGAGGGAAGAAGGAAGGAAGGGAGGGAGGAAGGCCACAGACCAGTGTGGTTTCAAATTCCAATATTTCTAAGAACCAAAAAGTAACATAAAGGGATGAAGTTGATCTGTGTGTGAAGTGACAGGGGAAAGCAGCAGCCCCAGGAACTGGAGAGCATGTACCTCTTCTTTAGGAACCCAAAATCAAATGCTTTAAATCCTGTGCTGGACAAATAAACAAGTCCCGGAGTCACCAGTTTGCATCATCTGACAGATGTCAATCTCTATTATAAACAGATGTAAAAATCTTAAATAAAATGCCAGCAAGTACAATTCAACTTATGTGACAATTTTTAAAAAATCATACTGAATCATACGCAGTGTTGTAAACCAATGTTACCTCAATTTTAAAAATACGATAAAAAATCTACTTAGATCACATAACATTTACTCTAAGGAATACAAAAATATTTTACTATGTAGAGATTATTTTTGAGACATTCCATCATCTCCACATTAGAAAAACACATGATCATTTCAAGAGACTTTGGAATTTACTTCCAGACAAGCAAAGGCCCAGAGATGGGGATAGGGGTTGGTCATGGGCTGACAGAGGGTACCCCAAAAGGCAGCAGCTAGAGGTGAAGGTAGCTCAGCAGACAGCCCAGAGAAGTGTCTGTCCAACTGGACAGAGAAGCAGAAATCAGAGGAAGATGAGAAGACACAGCCCCAGGGGATGTTTGGAGGGCATAGCACCCCCCCCCCCCCAGCTTCACTTGCAGGGGCATTCATGCCCTCTGGCTCTGAGCCAAGTGCGAGCTCCAGCTGCAAAAAGCACAGTTGAAAACATTCAGCATTCATGTCTCATAAAATCTCTCTTAAAACTAAGACTCTAAGGATAAAGCCTTCCGATGAGAAAGAACAGAGCACACAAGCAGCCCATTTAAAATTAACACGTTTTCAGGGTCTGATTTTCAGAGGTGCCATTTTGTATTTTCAAGACTTTCTACAATTAAAGGAGAAAAAAAGCACAATGGAAGTTATAGGGGAACCCAAAGAGAAGACAGTGGGGAGCAATGAAACTTGCCTTTTATTTAGTCAGGTCTAAATCAATCTATCCCTTTTATATCTCAATAACAAATCTGTTTAAAAATAGCAAAATTGGACTGGATACTGACAGAGTGATGGGGATTAAGTGCTAATTAGACTCCCCACCTCTGCTTCTTACCATGTACAAAAACAAATTTCAGATGGATTAAAGACTCAAAAGTAAAAATGTAAGAGAGAAAGTGTAGGAGAAAATATGTGATCCCCTATATCTCATCAAGGACTGAGGAAATCTACTACGCCAGACCAGAAAACAAGAAGCTATAAAATAAAAGGAACATATTTGGTTACAAAAAAGTAAAAAGTTTTCGGAAGGTCTTTAAAAGTCCAATGTCAGTGATCAGTTGAAGGTGATTTTCAGTTTTAAAACAATGAAAAACTCTTAAAATGGATGAAAAACTGACAAATAATGCAATCGCAATATATAAACACATGAAGATTTTGAAGAGTCAATTCTGGGAAGAGCAAATTCAGTCAAGAAACCAATTAACAGACACTCTCCAGACAGAAAACTGCAAATTAAAACACCAAGGAATTCACTTCTCACCTTTCAGATTAGCAAAAATTAAAAACAGTGATAACACCTGCTGCAGGAATGGATGCAGGAAAACAATACTCTCAAACACTGCTTTTGGAAATGTGAATTGTTCCAGCATTTTAGGAAAACTTCATAATAGCAATTAAATTGTAAAAAAAATTTAAATTCCTCTTCCCCCAGTAATCCATTTCTGGGGAGCTCTACCATAGAAATAAAAATGCATAAGAATATGTTTCCAAACACGTTTGTTACATGGCAAAAACTGGGAAGTGAGTGCCTGTCAAGAAGGAAGTGGAATATTATGTAGTCATTAAAAAGAGTGAGGAATGAGTTAGATCTGTCCCACCTACCTTGGGAAAATTTCTACTACGTACTTATAGTTAAGGGAGAAAAGCAAAAGGCAAAAGGGCATATGTAATATAATCCAAACTTTTAAATGCGACACTCCTCCCCCCCACTGAAAAAACTTTGTGTATGTGTGTGTGTGTGTGTGTGTGTGTGTGTGTGTGTGATAATTGTTACAAAGATGAAAAGAAGAAAGTTATGAAGAAAGCAAGAGCGTGAGCCAGGCTATTAACATGGAGTGGAAGAGAAATATTTTAAGTCTCTATATTAAAAAAAAAAAAAAGTGTGTGATGTGACCCCATACATGCAAAATTCTGTACACACAAAGAGATGGGGGAAAGATGGGCACCAAAATGTGATGTTTACCTAAGGGGGTGAAATTCCAAAGGACTTACCTTTTTTCTTATTTTGATGTTGATGTTTTGATGTTTCTTATTTTGTTGTTTCTGTTTTTGATGTTGGATATGTGTGTATATTGTTTAAATAATCCAAGGGAAATAAAGCTATTTTCATTGCTGGGAGGGGGAGTATTGGCAGGTAGCGGTCCCTAAGGGACCTGATAATGAGCACACAAGATCAATATTTAATTAGCATATCAATTGCTGGCATGTCAACTGATGTTTTCCAAAATCCTTGAAGTGTAGTTTCTCTTAAGTAGCTAAACTGCCATCTGAAGCACTGTTCACAGTTCTCCCATTTAACTAACACTACAGAATGGGATGATTACAGATACCAAAGGTGCAGGATATGACTAAAGGAGGTTTTATTTAAATGCCACCAGGTAACTGGATCTTCTGCACTCACCACAGCTTAGAATTCCCTTAACAAGCTAATCTTCTGGCAACTTCCAACCCCCTTTATCATTGTTTTCAAACTTTTTCTTTTTTTTTAAGATTTATTTATTTATGCATACAGGCTGGGGTACAGGCCAGAGGCATGGGGCAGTGAGAGGGTTCACCAGAGACAGAGTGGGGAGCAGAACAGGCAGAGCGATGGAAATACACTGCTGAGGGGAGCAGCAGGCGAAGCAGGAGAGGTGTGCCACCTCATCCTCCCCCGCCCCCAGGCGTCCTCGAAATCCAGGTGTGGTCAAACTCGAGTTGCTGCTGCAGACAGCTCCAAAACGCAGTGCTTAACCGCTGCACCACCCCGGAGACCCCAAACTTTTTTTTTTAACTGTTCCTTTTTCTAGGCTTCTCTGTAGTGGTCCTTAAAGTATTTCTTATACAGGGCCTCCCTGGTAGCGCAAAGGTTTAAGTCTCAGCACTATGAAGCTATCTACAGCTACTGCAGCACAAGTTTGATCCCCAGTCAGGGAGCTACCCACATGGTGCAGCAGACCTCTCCTGCTCGGCCTGCTGCTCCCCTCAGCAGTGTATTTTAGTGGATCTGCTTGCTCTGCTCCCCACTGTCTCTGGTGAACCCTCTAACCCCCACCCCCCACACCTCTGGCTTACACCTCAGTTCTTGTATGCATGAATAAATCTTTTTTAAAAAAAAGTATTTCTAATACATCCTCAGTCTTGCTTTTGTTCTTTATGTCTTTCCTTCTTCTGGCGCTTTAGGGCTAGGTAGGCTGCACCTGTCTTTGAGGGGAGGGGAGGTACAGCTTCTCCTCTTTCCCCCTTTGCTCTCTCCACCAACCTGCCAGGAGGGCTGCAGATGTTCAGACCTTGTCTATACCAACTTGAAATTGCCAGGCTCTCTAAAAATGTTAGGGTAAGCTGGTTAGACAGGAAATTGCGCTTCACCCACTCGTTCTTTTGCAGCATTTATTGAGTACTGCTGGGCGTTCAATGCCGGGCTAAGGATTCCAAGGTGAATAAGGCCACCACCCCACAGCTCATGGACCCCACAGATACAGGATCCAGTGTTGTATCCTGGGGAGGATGCCACTGATGGGCTGGGGCACAGGAGGGGGTGGAACAGCTGCTAGCACCTGGCAAAGGGGACAACATAGGCAAGAGGGAGGGGCGGTGATGCTCCAAGAGCTTCCCAGGGAAGCAGCATCAGCATCCCCTGGGAACTTGCTGAAATTGTAGTCCTGGGGCCACTGCACCCCACCGACCACAGCAGAAACGCTGGGAGTGACACCAGTAATGTTTTATCAAGTCCCCCAGGTGACTCTGACGCACACTGGAGTTTGAGAAGGCTCTAGCAGAGGCCTGAGGACGCTTAGGATGAGAGGGAGGGGCGAGAGGAAGCAAGACTGCAAGGCCTCGACCGCCCTCAAGGGAGTTGTACTTTGCCCTGAAGTGCGGCCTACCGGTTTTTAAGCTGGGCCTGTGGCACTTACACTCTCTTTTAACTCCGCATTTCTGGGGGCTCTAGCATTGTCTTGCGCACTGGAGTCCAGAGTTATCCACGCGGGGCTGAGTTCCCCCAACTCCCGCGACACCAGGCGGCGACCCAGGGAGGTGGGGCCGCAGACCTCTTAGCTCCCCGGTACAATGGGCTTGCGGTGCACGCGGAGGAAAGCTGGGAGCCTGGCACGCACCCGCCAGGGGAGGCACAGCCCCAGACGCACACCCGGCGCGGAAGGCCCGCCCCACGCCCACCGCGGCCCAGCAGGCTGCCCTGCAGGCCCAGGCTCCACCCCTGACCTCCGGGGTGCGGCGTTTCGGGCTCTCGGGTCCCGCCCTCGGCCCCGCCCCGGCGCGCGCCCGGCCCGCCTCCTGTAGGGGGAGCAGGCTCGGACCGCGCCCGCGCGCGCGCCCGCGGCCGGGTTGCAGGGCTTGGCGCGCGCCCCGCGTCCCGGGCAGGAAGATGGTGGCGAGCGCGCGGGTGCAGAAGCTGGTGCGGCGCTACAAGCTGGCGATCGCCACAGCGCTGGCCATCCTGCTGCTGCAGGGCCTGGTGGTGTGGAGCTTCAGCGGCCTGGAGGAGGACGAGCCGGGCGAGGTGCTCCGACGACCCGGCGGGCAGGCGGGCAGGCCGGGCGCGGGGGCGCGCGGGGTCTCGGCCGGGCTGCGGGCGGCCGGGGTCGGGGAAGTGGGGCACCCGCCGCGTGTGTCGGGTGCTGGCCGCCGCCTAGAGCCGGTTATCAGACCCATGCGTCTTTTTCCCAGGCGGGCCCGAAGGGCTGCGCGCGGGGGCGGAGCGTGACCCGGAGGCCCGGGCGCGGGAGGGCTGGGGGCCGGAATGGGAGGATCGGGTCTCGGCGGGGTGGTCGGGGGCCACTGGAGCAATGAAGGTCAGGTGTCTGGAGCCGGGAGCCCGGCTGGAGGCGGGGCTGGGCCTGAGCCTACTCCGAGGTGGGAAGCCCCAGGCCAAACTTTCTGAAGTTAGGAGGGGGAAGGGGCGTGCGCGCCGTGGGCCGGGGAGTGGGGCCGAGGGACCCTGGGCATCTGCCTCGGCAGCGCCGAGAGGCTTTAGTGGGCGGGAAGTGGAGACCGAGGTTGGGACTCAGTCCGGCAACGGAGGGAACGAGAGTGAGTGCCCTCAACAGAAAGCACAGGAGAGTCCCTGAAGCTTGGCTACCTCAGCCAGAGGTCTGAAGAACCCAAGCGGGTCTTCAGGAGGGGATAGCAGGAGGAGGTGAGCCGGTGAGTTGACCCCAGAACATTAGGGAATTGGGGAGTGGCCCCTCTGACTCTGAGGGAATCAGACAGCAGAAACTGTTAGCAGAGTCCCAGGCCCTGGAGTGAGGGCAGACCCTGTCCTGCTCGGCCCCCAGGTCTCTGTTCCTACTGTCTCTCTGGTTCTTGGCTGACGTGTTTCCCCAGATGTCCAGCCATGTCCTCCCCAGTGTGATCAGGAAGGGTCCAAACTTTGACCCTAAACTGTGGACCAGTGGGCAGGGCTGCCCTGCCTCCACCCTGCCCCGCCCCCGGCTTCTGGTACCTCTTGTGCTCTGGGTCAGCCCTCTGCTCCCTGGTCCTCTCCGGCTTGTCCACCTGGTAAAGTGAAGACCCAGGGAGCCCTGATGTCCACTTTCCCTCCTTGCCTCCGGGTGACTGGAAGGCCTGGTGTGGAGACTGGGGGAAGAGAGGCACTTGCCTTTTTTGGGAGAACCAAGAAACTGGGGTGGTGAGGGGATCAGGAATAGGGTCATGTGAGACCATAACTCCAAAAAGACCTCAAGGGGGAGGCTGGCCCTGTGACATCTGAAGGGAGTGAACTTGTCTATGTAAACTGATGAGTAGGACCCGAGAGTGTTTTGGAATTAATGTACAAAGACTCTTTGGGCAGTGGAGACATTTTGAGGGTACCATGGCTGTGGGCAGCTAGGGAGTCCCCTGACCCTGGAATATAATATGAGCGGAGGCCGGGACCATCTGGGAATGAGCATAACAAAGCATCTGAGGCTTCTCAGAAACAGATGGCCCTGAGCTACATGGCCCCGTAGGTCTCTGGATGGGCTGAGATTGTCCAGGCCTCATGTCCCTGCTGCCCTGTCCACAGTCTGGGGTGTAGAACAGGAGTCTTGAGAATAGCTGGGCCTCCTCACCTCCTCCTCTAGCTTCCGGGCACAACTACTGGGGGATTCCCAAACTGGAATGGAAAAAGAGCCTCCGTGACCTGAAGGTTGTGCAGTCCAAGCAGCCATCCATGTTTAGGCCCCTCAGCAGCCCCCTCATCTGACTTTGAGGTTGTCTGGAGCATAACACGGTGCTTTGGAAGGTGGGCACTGAAGTGGGTGCCCCATGTCCTCTTTTGGCGCTGCTACTAAGTAGCAGTGTGACCATCAGCAAGTGACCTAACCTCTTTCTGTGTCCTCATCAGTATCCCTCCTCAAGATGGGGATAATCATAGTGCCTGGGCGATTGGAAAGACTAAATGAAAACTGCCTGTGAAGTTTTCGCAGGAGTTCCTGGCATTTGCTAAGCTGTCGGTAAATAATTCTTATTATTATCTCAGCACTGCACATTGGGAATAGCAGTTCATTCATTCATGGATTCATTCATTCATCCAACAAATATTTATTACTTGGTACCAGCCACTGTGCTAATAATGGGAATAGAGAAACAAAATAGACGAGATTCCATCCTCATGGACAGTGTGCAGGGAGAGGCTGGCAGTGAAAAGAAACTTGATAGAATAATGAGGGGCAGGCAGGCTCCTACAGGAAGTGGCTTGTGAGCTGAAGGGGCCGCTCAGCTGGGGAGGAGGTGGGCAGGGAGTTGGAGCAGAAGGCCCTAGAGGGATGGGGTTGGCAGGGCCTTGAGGAGTGGAAGGGGGGTGTGGTGCGTCCCTGGAAGAAGCTTTAAGAGATCTTCCAGGCACACCCCAGAGCCCGCTGTGCGGGGCTAGGGTTTTATGCTCAAGTGCAGTGGGCGCGCTCCGGGGGCTTAAGTGGCAATGGAACCAGAGGTGCACGGAAGATGCCCAGCCTGCCCATCTGCGGAGGGGGATGGAGTGGAGACCAGGGATGGTCATCACCATCCTGAAAGCCTTCTTCGTTTTCAAAGCTTTCACAGACAGCGTCTCACCACTTACTTTAAGTGAGTTTGAGAAGTCCAAGGTGGGGTGGGGAGCAGGTGTCTCTGCCCACTGTCTCATAGAGGATCCCAAGGTGTTGCTGCAGGGAAGTGGGGGAGGACTTTGCCTCCTCGGTGGGGAGAAGGGGACCTTGGAGGCCAGAGGGTTGGTCCCCATCAGTCATCAGAGGACACCCTGGCTTCAGGGGCTCCCAGGGCATCTTTCCTAACGTGCAAGCCTGGGGTCCTTCTCATGTCCAGGGTGGGGTGGAGGTGGGGCTGGCTGCCCACCCAGGATTCGTTTCTCATTGCTGTCTCCTGGTCCCCCGGTCTCCTCTGGGATTGTCCTTCTCAGGGTCAGCCAGCTCCTACTGCAGTGCAGGGCACCAGCGTGCCCATCTCCTCGCACATCCTGTCCCCCACCGCAGTCAGCCTGGCCCAGTGCCCCAGGCCCTGCCCTCCTGCCCAACTTCCTGACTGGCTGACACTGTCCTCCAGCCGAGAGCCCAGCTCCTCTGCCATCTCTACCCACCTAGGCCTGTGACTGTCTCTCTCTGACTGCGGTATGACCAAGCCAGATATCACCAGACTGACATACGCACAGGAGGGTGGCATTTACCTTTCCTGGGGATGTCCCAGTCCAAGGTGCCTACCCAGGGGTGGGTACAGAATAGGGTATACTACTTTGTCCCCACCCTGCAGGAGGATAGATGCCCCAGCTCTTGGTGGTACCCAAAGGACTAGCTGGGTGCCCACACAGAGGGCCTGGACGCTAGGGTGTGGAGTGGGGCTGTGGCCCTAAGGGGGCCGTCAGCCTGGCAGGTGAGGTGCCTGCCATGCTCCCCCAGGGGCAGAGGGGAGGAGGAAGGGAACTCAACCCAAGTGAGAGCAAAGTGTCTGAGTGCTTTGGCCTGTTTGACTGTCTTCAGCTCCCCTTCTAGTGCTGAGAGGCGGCATTAATGAATGCTGGGCCTTTGCAGGGCGCTTGCATTCACTCACTCACTCACTCACTCATTCATTCAATAGATAGTTTTTGAGAATCCCCTACTAATAGGCATTCCGGGCTCTCAGAAGACATTGGTGAACAAAACAAGAGGAAGCCCTGTCTTCGTGGCGCTTGTGTTCTTGTTTGGGGGGAGACGCAGAGTAACAGGATATAAACAAATGACCGAATGAGAGATGGCATTAGCACTATGGGGGAAAGACAGCAGAGGGTAAGGGGCTGGGGTTCCCAGTGTGGTGGCTGAGTGGCTGTCCCAAGAAGGTGCCATCTGAGCAAAGAACTGGAGGAGGCGAGGAATAAGCAGTGGGGACATCTGGGGGAGGGAGGCACAGGGGACAGCGGGTGCCCAGCGGGATGGAGGGATGCTGGATGGTCATTGTGGCTGGAGAGGAATGAGCCTGAGGAGAGGTTAGCAGGAGATGAGGTCAGAAAAGGGCGGGGGTGGCTGGCACAGCGCGCATAGCTGCTGAGGGAGAGGATGAGGGCTTGGGGTTTTATCCTCAGTGGGGGCCTCCTGAGCAGGGTGGGTGAGTGGGTCTTGTTTTATTTTTTTTTATTTAAAGATTTATTTATTTATACATACAAGCTGGGGTACAGGCCAGAGGTGTGGGGCGGCGAGAAGGTTCACCAGAGACAGAGCGGGGAGCAGAACAGGCAGATCAGAAATACACTGCTGAGGGGAGCAGCGGGCTAGGCAGAAGAGATCTGCTGCACCATGTGGGACTCTCCCCGGCTGGGCGTCGAACTTGCATCTCTGACAGCTCCACAGCGCAGCGCTCAACCGCTGCGCCACCAGGGAGGCCCTTGTTTTAACAGGAGCTGTAGCTGTGATGATGAGAAGCCGCTGGTTCTAGGGAAGCCGGAGGTGGAGCAGGGCAACAGGGATCCCAAGCTGGGGGCTAGTGCTGGAAGTAGCGAGGTGTGGTCAGAGTCAGGGTGTCTGGCTGGTGGCTCCCTAGGACCTCCTGATGATAGATTGGATGTGGGCTGTGAGGGAAACAAATCAAAGATGAGTCCCAAATGTTTTCGGCCAGAGCACCTTGAAGGATGGAGTCCTTTTTAGCCCAAATGGGGCAGACAGAAGAAGGAGCCAGTGGGGAGGGAGATCAGCGTCCACTTCTGGACTGTGATCCAGATAGTTTGTTGAGGTGCCAGGGGAGACTCTGGGGAGGCGACAGTGAAACTCCTGAAGCATCTAGGGCACAGTGCAGGCCAGGGAAAGGAATCTGGGAGTTGATGGAGTTCAGACAGTGAATGCGGTCGTCCAGGAAGCTAGGGCAAGGAAAAGCCCCCTTTCTCCCTTGGGAGCTTAGGAAGGGTCAGCCAAGAAGTCTGAGGAGGCAAGGGAACACCACAGGGCATCCTGGAAGCCAAGTAAGGAGGAGGGGACACTCAGAAGGAGCATTCCAGTAAGTCGGGCTGCTGAAGAGCCAGGCAAGAAGAGGACAGGTGGAGCAGTGAAGGGAGGTTTGCAGAAGAGGGCGAGACGGGAGTGCGGACAGCAGCGGAGGCTGCTCCCTCTCTCTGCATTAGTTCACACTCTAGCTCACTGCACTCCTCCTCCTGCACTTTCCAGCCAAGGGAAGAGTTCAGAGAGGGTAGAAGACCGTTGGGAGACGCAAGAACAGGCTGGAGTCCTGGTGACCCCAGAGTATGGGCACGGTGCCCCTCTGACCTCCGTCTCAGCAGCAGGTGCTGGGAAGTTAGGGCTGATGTGGTAGTCCCTCCTCAAGGAACCCACTGACTGCTGGAGGCTGCCAGCCAGGGGCCAATGGGGTGACTTCACACCAGGGGACTTGGAGCTGACCTTGAGGAATGGATGGGGTTTGGTCAGGCAGGGAAGGGGGGCCAAAATGGGGGCCAGGTGGAGCTGGGGAGTAGGTGGGTATATGTACTTTCAAGTGTGACCCGGCCATCGAGGGCAGTGCCTGCGCTTGAGAAGAGGCAGCAGGAGCTGGGGAGCAGGCCCGCTAGCCGTGGAGAACCTGCCTTGAGAGAGTTCGCTGCTGCCCTCTGCCGCGACGCCTTCAAGCTCGGCCTCAGCCTCCAGCCGCCGCTTCCTGGGCAGGTGGCGCAAGGGCTCGTGGCTACAGGCTGTCTCTGCACTGAGTTTCCGGTTAGCTGGCTGAGCCTCTCTGAGTGGTACTGTGGTCTGAAGTGCTTCCTTCCCTGCTCCTCACCCAGGGGTCAGGCCGGCTTGGCCTCTGAAGGCCGCGCTATCACTGCTCCCCACCCACAGGAGCTGCCCCCAGTCAGTGCTGCACTCTGACTCTGCTCTCCAGAGAACCCAGCTGAGACTGGGGCCCAGGTTTCACCTCTGTCCTCCCCATGGAGTCTTGCATGCCCAGTGGAAATGCTGCCCTCGGATGCTTCCCTTCTGAGAACACCGCGTCTGCCCAGCTGGGATGGGGTGGGATACTAGGTGGACACACCTGTGTCCTCCACAGGATCTCCACCCCCATCTCTTAGAGTATATGTGGACATTCGTTTTCATTTCTGCTGAAAAAAAAGTGGTATGTGAGCTGAAAGTACAAAAGAGACACAGTAACCTGCGTGCTGGTGGCAATGTGGGTACCATGGTGCCGTAGAGGGGGTGCCTCTTCTCTGGCTGAGCGGGGGCCTTCCCCCCATAGAAGTGCTATTGGCATAGAATTCTCGGTGAGTGAGCACCGCGTCTCCAGGTAAAGGCTGTCGGGGGCTTCCAGGCCTGAGGTGCCCCAGCCAGCAGAGAAGTAAAGGAGCAGGAGAGTGGCTGTGCGTGACCAGTGTCTACCTGTTCTTGACAGAAAGGAAGGCAGAGGAAGCCACGGCCACTGGACCCCGGCGAGGGCTCCAAGGACACAGACAGCTCTGCAGGGCGGCGCGGCAGTGCGGGCAAGAGGCACGGGCGCTGGCGGGGCCGCGCCGAGAACCCAGGTGTGCCCGTGGCCAAGGTGGTCCGGGCGGTCACCAGCCGGCACAGAGCCAGCCGGCGGGTCCCCCCTGCACCTCCCCCGGAGGCCCCAGGCCGCCAGAACTTAAGTGGGGCGGCAGCTGGGGAGGCGCTGGTGGGTGCAGCCGGCTTCCCACCCCATGGAGACACAGGGAGTGTGGAGGGCGCCCCGCAGCCTACGGACAACGGCTTCACCCCCAAGTGTGAGATTGTGGGCAAGGATGCGCTGTCTGCACTGGCCCGGGCCAGCTCTAAGCAGTGCCAGCAGGAGATCGCCAACGTGGTGTGCCTGCACCAGGCCGGGAACCTCATGCCCAAGACCGTGCCCCGGCACTGCCAGCTGGCTGGTAAGGGACAGGCGCAGGCTGAGAGGGAACAGCCCTGGGAGGTGGCGTGGCATGTGTCCTCACCCCATTTCTCAAAGGAAGAAAGCTTGGGGACCCACCTTCTAAGTGCCCTGAGTGTTGTTAAGTGCCCTGAGCACCAGCTGTAGAACGGGGACCCAGGACTGGCAGACGCCCGTCCAGGGCTCTTCCTCTGGAAGGCAGGTGGCCCTTCATCCCATCTCATCTTCACCCCTGCCCTGTTCTCTTCTCACTCAGGGAAAATGAGCCCTGGCATCCAGTGGGACGAGAGCCAGGCCCAGCAGCCTGTGGATGGCCCCCCAGTACGAATCGCCTATATGCTGGTGGTGCATGGCCGGGCCATTCGCCAGCTCAGGCGTCTGCTCAAGGCTGTCTACCACAAGCAGCACTTCTTCTATATCCACGTGGACAAGGTACTGTTGGGAGGAGACCCAGGGGACCTGCGTGAGCAGAACAGAGACTCAGAAGCTCACACAGGCTCTCTGACCTACTCACGTGGCCCAGAGATAGGGAAACAGCCAGAGGGGGAGGGAGCGGCTGGTACAGGTGACCTGGCTGGTCAGGAGCAGGAGCCCTGCCTGCACCACCTCTATGCCGTGTCACCTGTACTCTGTCCCAAGCTTGGGGTGGGGGGACTGTAACGCTGGACATCCAGCTGTGGTGGCTGAGCCCCTCCTCCTCGTCCTCCAGCGCTCCAACTACCTGCACCGCGAGGTGGTGGAGCTGGCCGGGCAGTATGACAACGTGCGGGTGACACCCTGGCGCATGGTCACCATCTGGGGCGGGGCCAGCCTGCTGAGGATGTACCTGCGGAGCATGCAGGACCTGCTGGAGGTGCCTGGCTGGGCCTGGGACTTCTTCATCAACCTCAGTGCCACCGACTACCCAACCAGGTGTGGGGTGGTGCTTGAACCCCCAGATGGGAGGGGGCCCGTCTGCACACTTGAGTTGAAGGGCCCTAATGGACTCCTTCCCCAAACCCCAGCTGAGATCCCGATAACCCAGACATGTTTTAGAGGAGTGGTTGGTGAGAGATGATCTGAAGATTGAGAGCAACAAGAGATGGGGAGGGGGAGAGCCAATACCTGGGGTGCTGGGCCAGGCAGCAAGATGTGGGGGAAGGATTGGTGGTCCTCCTTGGGGCCTCAGGCACCAGTGACCCCAAGGCTTCAACCAGGGATAGGAAGTGTGGCCAGATAGCTTTTGGGGTGAAGCTGGAGGGAGTCTGCTGTGTGAGACTGAGTCCCCCTCATACTTGCCACCCACACCGCATTCTTTCTCCAGGACCAACGAGGAACTGGTGGCTTTCCTGTCTAAAAACCGGGACAAGAATTTCCTCAAGTCACATGGCCGGGACAACTCCAGGTGGGTGGGTGGGTGGGAGGGGGAGGAAGCCCTGGCAGGGTTGTCAGGCTTACCCCTCTCTCGGAGGGCGAGACTCAGCAGGCTGCAAAGCCTCCAAACTCGTCACAGGTCGTGGAGTGCTGGCTCCTGGCAGGTGGGAGAGCCTGGCCCCGACCCTGCACGGCCCTCAGCCACGGCGCATCTGCCACTCACAGGTTCATCAAGAAGCAGGGCCTGGACCGCCTCTTCCACGAGTGCGACTCACACATGTGGCGCCTGGGTGAGCGGCAGATCCCAGCGGGCATTGTGGTGGATGGTGGCTCCGACTGGTTTGTACTGACGCGCACCTTTGTGGAGTACGTGGTGTACACAGACGACCCGCTTGTGGCCCAGCTCCGCCAGTTCTACACGTACACGCTGCTCCCCGCCGAGGTGGGGACCCCAGCCCTGCCCAGGCCAGGGGGGCGTGCAGGGGAGGGGGCTGCCGAGGCTCAGCCTCCACCCTGCCCTGCCCCCCACAGTCCTTCTTCCACACGGTGCTGGAGAACAGCCCGGCCTGCGAGAGCCTCGTGGACAACAACCTGCGGGTCACCAACTGGAACCGCAAGCTGGGCTGCAAGTGCCAGTACAAGCACATCGTGGACTGGTGCGGCTGCTCCCCCAACGACTTCAAGCCGCAGGACTTCCTACGGCTGCAGGTGTGCCCCCGAGACCCCCGATCTCTGCCCCTTGCTGGAGCCTCACCCCAGCTCTCCAGGACAGGAAAGGATCCAGGCAGAGAGTAGATCTGCAATGTTCTCAGCACAGAGAAGTGGCAGTTACGGACATGGTGGAGGTGTTGGGTAGGGCCACAGCAGTGAGCATGTGCGTGTGTCACGCCGACACCTCAGTTTACAGCGTGTCGACTGACTATGGCTGGGGGCAGGCGGGGTGGGAAGGGAAAGATTCAGGATGGGTCAGAGAATCTGGGGTGTCTACAGTGGCACTTCCATGCTGGGCCCTGCTCTCTGGAACTTCCAGACCTTCACCTCCCTGCCTCTCCCCCTCCAGCAAGTCTCCAGACCCACCTTCTTTGCTCGGAAGTTTGAGTCGACAGTGAACCAGGAGGTACTAGAAATCCTGGACTTCCACCTGTATGGCAGCTACCCGTCTGGCACGCCCGCCCTCAAGGCCTACTGGGAGAACACCTATGAGGCGGCCGACGACACCGGCGGACTCAGCGACGTCATGCTCACAGCTTATACCGCCTTCACCCGCCTCGGCCTGCGCCACACTGCCACGGCTGCGCCCCCGCTGACCGGGCCGCTCTGCAGGTAAGGCCTTCTGACACTGCAGCCCCTCAGGGTGTGGGGTCCTATGAGGAGCCAGTCAGAAAGAGACAGCCCCCCCACCCCCAAGGGACCCCCCAGTCAGAGGCAGAGAAAAATGCAAATGAAACAAGGCGAAAGCCAGGCACATAGGTGCTGTGGGTGTGAGACTGGGGGCGAAGGAAGTGCCTGGGGATGGGACTCCCCAGATCCCCTCCCTGGGACTCCAGGCCAAGTCGGGTGTGCTGATGGCATCTCCCTCTCTCCCTGCTGGAACCTTCTTAGGTTTGAGCCCAGGGGCTTGCCGTCCAGCGTGCACCTGTATTTCTATGACGACCATTTCCAGGGCTACCTGGTGACACAGGCAGTGCAGCCCTCAGCCCAGGGGCCGGCAGAGACGCTTGAGATGTGGCTCATGCCCCAGGGGTCGCTGAAGCTGTTGGGGCGCAGTGACCAGGCCAGCCGGCTCCAGAGTTTGGAGGTGGGACAGGTCCTCCCCTTGCTTTCTCCTGACCCCTGGCAAGCCTTAGGGTAGTGGGGAGAGGGACAGACACCAAGGGAGGGTGAGGACTGGGTTCTCCGGCTCTTCTTTCCCATCACTGGCAACCTGGGCAATGCCCTGGGAACTTGCCTTTGTCACCCCTGCATGTGCACGTTGGGGAGCACCTCCCACTTGGGGGGCACAAAGGATGAGCGTTAAGCAGGGAAGGCACTACAGTTTCATTCCAGCACAAGTCCAGTCTTTTAATCAACAGGGATTTTTTTCTTCCAGAGGGATCTGGACATCCCACTTCTCTTTCTCGAAGGCCTTGGCTTTGTGGGGGATGGTCTCTGGGCGGGGCTTTGAACCTCATCTCTACCTTACCACTCCCACTGCCAAGCAGCTCAGAGCAGGAGCCTGGAACAAAGCTCAGAGTTGGGGGAAATATCAAAGATCCTTAAATATTCATCACACAGATGGGAAACTGAGGCTCAGAAAGAGACAGTGACTGGCCTGAGGTCACCAGTGAGCTAGAGGCAGCAGCAGAGTAGAGAGGAAGACTCATCCCCCAGGCTTCTGCCCAGCTGCCTCCCTCCTTACAGGTTGGCACTGAGTGGGACCCCAAAGAGCGTCTTTTCCGGAACTTCGGGGGGCTGCTGGGGCCACTGGATGAGCCTGTTGCCATGCAGCGCTGGGCCCGGGGCCCCAACCTCACAGCCACCGTGGTGTGGATCGACCCCACCTACGTGGTGGCCACATCTTACGACATTGCAGTAGATGCAGAGACAGAGGTCACGCAGTACAAGCCTCCACTGAGCCGGCCGCTGCGGCCTGGGGCCTGGACTGTTCGACTGCTTCAGTTCTGGGAACCCCTGGGTGAGACCCGCTTCCTCGTGCTGCCCTTGACCTTCAACCGCAAACTACCTCTCAGGAAAGGTAAGGATCTAATACCTGGTTGATGCCGAAAGTCAGACAGAATAGGGCTCATCAGACAGGTGGTCCCAGGAAGTGCCCCCATCCCTAAGGTGGAGGGGGGAGGGTGGCTCAGCACCCCAGGGCCTGCACTGTAGTGTCGCCAGACAGCCTTGGCTTC
The DNA here is from genome assembly GCA_004024925.1 of Scalopus aquaticus. NCBI lineage: Eukaryota > Metazoa > Chordata > Mammalia > Eulipotyphla > Talpidae > Scalopus > Scalopus aquaticus. Next base: position 23,740 of record PVIJ01015987.1, read on the forward strand.
GGAACACAGCTCTGACACCTTGATTGGGCTTTTCTCCTTGGCAAATTGCTTCCCAAGCCTCGGTCTCATTCCATGTAAAGTAGGAGCGATATGGTTTACAGCCCTCCTAGTTGCGGGGACACAAATCCACTCTAGCTTGAGTGAGAAAGGTGATGATTGGAAGGCTGCAGAGCTCTTCCCCACAGACCCCATGAAATGTCCCTGGTCTCCCTGGGACGCAGAGGTGCCCCCTCTCTCTCTGGGCCATCATGTTCCTTGTCCTGTCCTCTGCGTGTCAGCCTCAGGCTTTGGCTTCTCCATATATGACACAGAGCTCTTGGTGCAGTCGAGGCTGACCAGGGCTTCTTAGCCCCCTAGTTCCACATTTGTGACAGCAAATCTGGCCATCCCAATCCATGGTGTGGCCAGATGGATGGGTCCCATGGCCTCCCACCACTTAGCTGAGGCTAAGAGAGAAGACTGAACCCCAGTGCAGCTGCAGTCCCCACTGCGGGACTGATACAGCTAATGCCCCTGGGACACATGAGGTATGAGTCTGGGGAAAAGTGACTGGTATGCAGTAGGTGCTCAATAGGTAGAAGACATTTCTTCCTCTGGCCACGTCCTATCATAAAGAGGGTGGGCAGAGCAGGGATAGCCCAAAAGAGGATGAGGCCTAGGGGTTGGGGCTGTGGCAGATCCAGGGCGGCAGGCTGCACCCTACTCTCCGAAAACTCAGCCTAGCGAAGGGGGTTGAGGGTAGAGTGGAGGTGAGCGTGACTGCAGGCGGCGTTGGAGCTCAGACCTAAGGAGCGAGCAGGTGTATACAGCAGAGGCATCCTAAGGTGGAGGCACAGCTGGCAGGGCTCTGGCACATGAGGGGTGCTCCAGAGGAGGGCAGAAGGGCGCAGAGGGTGGTGAGAAGGAAGGCTGGCCAAGCGAGCAGGCCCACGGCTGGAGGGGCGAGGACCGGCTTCTCGTGCCTGGGGAACTGCTGGGAGTGGTGAGAGGGGCACGGGTGCCCCAAACCAGACCACCTCCAGAAAGCCGCCTTCCTGAAGTACCTTGAACCTGCTCTTCTACTTGAGTCCTCAAGTTGGGAATGCAGGGATTGTTGTGTTGATTTTATAAAACAGTTTTATTGGCACAGAAAGTTCTGTGGACGAGCCAAAAACCACTCAGCAAGATTGACTCAGTGGCAGAGTAGGGACAAGACTTGGGGTACCCAGACCTGACTCCGGGGTCTGGCCTCCATGGACTTGGTTGGGTGAGGCATGCTTACCCTCTGCTCTGCACCCCCAGATGATGCCAGCTGGCTGCATGCTGGGCCACCCCACAATGAGTATATGGAGCAGAGTTTCCAGGGCCTGAGTGGCATCCTGAACCTGCCTCAGCCGGAGCCCGCGGAGGAGGCTGCCCGGCGGCACGCGCAGCTCACAGGCCCAGCGCTCGAGGCCTGGACAGATGGGGAACTGAGCGGCTTCTGGTCTGTGGCTGGACTGTGTGCCATGGGCCCCTCCGCCTGCCCCTCCCTGGAGCTCTGCAGACTGACCAGCTGGAGCTCTCTGTTCCCTGATCCCAAATCTGAGCTGGGGCCTGTCAAAGCGGACGGGCGACTCAGGTAGCAGGGCCCAGCCAGCACCTCCGGAAGACGGGGGACTTGCACCTTACAGATGACCACGACAACCAAGGGGCATCCCCCCGACCCCAAGCAAGAACCAGAGGGCAGCCAAATACCGAATCAGCCCTTGAGAGCCCTCACAGATGGCGTGGAAGGGGGCGGCGAATTGACTACTGCTGATGGCCTGCTGGGGACCAGAGGGTGGGCAGGAAGGTGGGGAGAAGGGCCCCAACATTCCACACCCCGCTCTTCCACACCTTCCCCTCTAGTTTGTTTCTACAGAGAGGAAAATGGGTGGTGGGGGGAGGAACTGAAACAAAAGATGTGCAATAGGGCTTGGAGCAGCCCCAGGAAGTGGGCCATGGCCCTGGGGAGCAGGGGCCTGATGAGCCCATCTGCCGTTGCTCTGGAGGAGGCTGGGTGGTCTGGCTCTCCAGGGCTGTCCCCAGCCTGGGCCCCATGGTGACCACGGCCGAGGCTCTGCAGGGGTGCACACGCCATGCCAGGCCCTGAGGCTCGGGCACAGGTGATTCAGGGGGAGCACTGCAGAGCTGGACTCTGGCGGAGCGCCTCTCCCTCGCAGCCAGGGGAACCGTAGAAGAGGGGTGGCGCTGGCTCCAGGGCTTTCCAGCATCCGCTGCCCCTCAGTGGAAAGGCAGGGCATCAGGGCCTACTGAGACCAAAGCAGTCTCCCAGGTGACCAGAACTGTAAGCAGGGCCTGGGACCCCACCCTGGAGGGACAAGCCCCCGTGAGCAGCGTGGGGAGAGTCTGTCTGGGCTCTCAGAAGGACCTGGAGCAGCGTTGTGCCTGAAGCTCAGTGTGAAGTCTGAAATATGCAACAGCAGAAATATAGCTCTATCTCTCTATCCGGGCCTCTGTGTTTTCCCTCCTGGCGACAGGGAGCCTCTCTGGAAGGCCTGTTGGGCCTTTAGAAGTCACAGCAGGTACTTGGGCAGCCATGAGGTGATGGTCTCCGTCCCCCAAGTGGGATAGTTTACAATCCATGCAAGAGGAGAAGGGACACAGACCCCGCCTAATCGAGCTCCCTCTTTTTCTGAGAGGCAAGCAGAGACTTGCTCATTTCCATCCAGTGGGCCACTGGGAGAGCCAGAAAGTGAGTTCAGTCCTTGAGTGTCCCAACCCAGCACTTCATCCTGCCAGGCCAAGGCAGGTGCTGGCTACCTTTGCCATCACCAGGCCTATCCCAGAAGCCTCCTCATTCCCTTCACCCAGCCCTGAGTGATGGAGGGCTCGAGCATGGTGGCAGCCACAGCCTGCTGGTCACCGCTGGAACTTATTCCTTGAGTGGCATGTGCTGGTGCTGCAATGGCCACCACCCTGGGGCCCAGAGCGCCATGTTGGAAAAGCTCATCCTCCTCAAGCCCTGTTGCCTCACTCTCGTGCCTTGTGAGCATGGCTCTTTAAAGTCCTGTGTCCACTGAATGTGGAGCAGGCCAGGGGTTGGGGAGGAAGAGTCCCCAGACTTTTAACATCACCCTCTCAGCCGTCACTCTGATCTGGGCCACTCAGTAGGGGAACAAAGGGACTCCTCAGGCTGCCACATGGCCACTGTTCCACTGACCAGCAGAGGGTGCCACTGATCACCAAAATCTGCACTGGGGGCAGTTCAGCCACTGCTGACCTGTGTCCACTTATCTCATTCAATCCTCTAGTCCTCACAGCCCCTAGGCGGGCACTCCTATTATCATCCACCACCTCAGGAAACAGGCAAAATGCTGTGAAACCTGCCCAAAGTCATGATGACGAAGTGGTGGCAGCAGGCACCAGGCCACTCGGTCTTTGCAGTCCCCCTCCTAACAGTGACCACCCCAGGAAATACTGTTTGGGGTGCAGGATGAAGATAATTCTTTTTCTGGATCCTATTTTGAAATTCACTCTGGTTTCCTTAAGATTTTTTTTCTACATCGCCTCTTAGGTCTTGAAGAAATGCTAATAATGGGGTCCAGGGAATAAGCACAAGCTTATTCTGCTGGTGAAGGACTCACGCCAGCCTGCGGGCAGAGGGCCAGGAGCAGTGCTGTGCCGTGGAGAGGCTGCAGCTCCCGTTCATTCTCAGTGGAATTTGTTTTGAACTTAGGTGGGACATTGCCTCCCCCTGCACCCCCCACCCCCAGATCGGGGCCTAGTTACTGATTTATCACACGCTGCTCACTAGGTCAGGGTCCGGGCTGCGGGTTCTGAGCTCACTGGTGTGAGGTGCAGCCCAGCACTGCTTTGGGTTCAAGGCTCCCCCAGGCTGTCTAATTTACAGAGCCCACCCCACCCCACTGCTCTGGGGGACCTGCATTGACCCCAGAGTTAACAGCACCATGAACAGGGTCCTGGGCTCCCAACAAGTTCTGCGGGCAGGCTTGGGGGTGCAAGCCCTTCTCTCCCAGTCTCACCCCTTTCTGCGTGTAAAGCCGAGTGCAGCTTTTCTGCCTGGCGAACCCTACTCCTCACCCGCCCTCATCTCCCCACCATTTTTCAGCGGGGAAGTTTGGGGTTTTTGAGCCTTCTTTGAAGTCCTCCCTGGCTGGACAGGGGGGCGGGTGCGGGGAGGAGTCTGCTGGCCGGGAGCAGCACAATCATTCCATCAGAGAGGGGAGAGCCTGGGCAGAGACTTTTTTTTCTTTCTGGCCCTCATGCCCGCCCGGTCTCCAGGGCAGCATGGACACCTCAGGTGCATCAGCGGCGCCCAGACCAGGCCCACCTGGCTGACATCTGGAGCCCAGTTACCTGGGGCAGTGGGAGGTGGCGGGGAGCAGAATCTGCTGGGAGGGGACCCTGGACTGACAAGTGCAGGGATCTGGGCGAATTGGAGGCCCCCTGGCTGTGGGGCTAAGCAGCAGGGAGCCTGTTCCCACCCCTTCTCCTGAGGCTGAGGGGACTCTGGAGGGTCGAGGACGCCACCTATGGGACACGAGGCGGCGGCAAGGCATTAACCAGGACACTGGGACTGGACAGCTGCTCAGCTGCCCTGGGTCTGAATGAGGATGCTGCCCTGGAACAGGGGTCCTGGGGGAGGGCGCGGACAGGGAGGGGTGAGTTCTGTGACCTGCTGGCTGTCCCCAAGGCAGTGCCCTTTCCTGGCACCCCTCTGCCTCACGCCTTCTAGCATGAAGGGGCCTGGCACGTCTGCTGCGTGGACTCCAGCCTGGGTGCGCTTGGGGCCAGGGCAGCTGTGCAGAGGCCAATACCACCCTGGCCGGCCTCATCCCCGGCCGCTGCCAACAGGACCCAGTGCAGGGAGCTGCTCAGGGAAGACGACGCTTTCCCCAGGTCTCCAAGCGATGGGAGGCCCACCCTCGCCCTAGTCCCAGGGGAAAGCCCAAAGCCCTGCTGTTGGGGGTGAAGCCATAAGCAGCAACCACAGCACTCAGTCCTCTCCCCGGGGACGGGCTCTGACGCCCCATCTCTGGGACTCAGACAGGATGAAGTGAGGACAGGAGTCTTTCCCGACTCCCCCAGCAGGGCATCAGAGCTGGCTGCCCCATATTGAGAAAATGAGCCAAGTGGGAAGGATGAGCGTTTGGGCCCTGGAATTGGAGAAAACTAGAGGGGTGGGGAGAGGGGCCTGGGCAACAAAAGGGGATGGAGTCTTTTGTCACATTCTCTGAACCTCCCCCCAAGGCTCCCTTCGAGTCGTCATCCCCCACGACCCCCAGGACTGCCCACTCCCAGCAGCACCAATCGATGCCTGGCTGAGGCCCAGGGGTGGGGTGCAGCCCAGGGGGCCTTTTGAAGGGGAGGGTGTCTGGTTCCCTGAGCTTAGGTCTACCCTGAGGGTTGGGTCCAGATGGAAGCTAGAGAAGCACTGGGGGCGTGCTGGCTCCCTTGGCTTTTCTGGGGTACAAGGCTATTCCCAGGGGACCAAGGCATCCCCGTTGGGCTGCCCCCATGCCGAGGGCTCACCTGCCCATCCGCGAGTGTACAGAAGGACCCGCAGCAGCAGAGCCAGCTGACCTCAGCACTTTGGGCTTGGGCCTGTGGGGTGACTGTTCAGCTCTCCCAGTCTCTGGTGCCCTGGAGAACTTAGCTTTTCTCACATTGTTCTTTTGTACACAGTGCCCACTTAGAGTCCAGCGGGCCAGGAAAAGGAAAGAGCCACTGCTGGGGAGCTCCAAGATTTGACTTCACCTCTCTGAGTGGAGGAAGAGGTGGCCAACACCAGCCCAGGGCTAGCCTGGGGCGCAGGCCTCTGGCCAGAAGGGTTCCCACAGGGCCTGAAGCAACAGGGCTCTGGTAGTTTCCAGGAAAGACCATCAGTGGGGGAGAGGAGTGGGGAAAGCAGCAGACCCCAAACAGGGAGTGTGTATATTATGGGTGGTGGGTCCCCAGGAATCGTTAATGCCTCCCCTCCCCTACCCCTCCAGCCACCACCAAGCTGAGGCGGCCCTGAGGCCAGTGCCTGACCACCTGGGCCCTGCCCACCCCCCCAGGACAGTCACCTGTCCTGACCAGGAAACACCACCTTGCAGTGGGGAGCAACCTCATCCAGCCTGCCCCTTCCTAGCTCTGCAGGGGACAGGCAGAGGCAGCACTGAGTCTGCGGAGACGCCCCTGCCGATCAGCTTGGTACACCAGCTGGTTCACGCCAGCTTGGTTCACGCCCGGGTGAACCTCCATAAGCCCAGGTACCTCTACCAAGGAGGTGGGATCTGGGGTCACACCCCGAGTTAATAAGGTGATGGCTTCAAGGCAGAACTCCTGAAATGGGGTTTCTCTGCCCTCTGTCCCTGAGCTCCCGCCCACAGGTGAGGAGCCCATGGAGGGAGCCACTGGACTCTACAGGCCCCTTCCTGGGGCTGCAGCCAACACTGCCTACCTCCAGGCCAGGACAACCTCGAGCCAGCTGAGATTTTCTTCCTTGCTCTTGTACTTGCAGCCAAGCCTCAGGTTGGTGACAAAGAAGGTCTGACGCCAGCCCACTCTAGGGCTACTGAAGCCAGATTCTTTGCTGCTGCTTATAGTTTGAGATACACCAGAAAAGAATATGAGATTGCTTTTCCTGGGAGAGGTGGTGGGGGTAAGGAAAAAAAACCCGAAGAAGACAGTTGTCCTTTCCTACTAATTTGGGGGTATTTTCAATGACAAAGTCAGACTTACCAATGGCAGGAAGCACCTAAAGTCCTAGGAGAACTTCCCAGGCAAGCACCTCCCTTTTCCCAACTCCAAGAGCTCTCTCCACACTCCCCATGGCCTCCGCCCGTCTCATCTGCTTTGGGTGTCTGCTTTTCACCCTCGGAGATCGCCCACCAAAGAGTCCTCGCACCCGCCCACCAGCCAGCTCCCCGCGGAGGGAGCCCGGGATCACAGCCCTCGCGCCTCCGGGTTTCGTACGTCCCACGTTGGGCGATGCTGCCACCTGCCGGCCGGTTGGGAGGCGCCCTTGTCCCGAGGGTTGGGGCGCGGTCGCCCAGGCTCGAATCCGGGTGTTCCAGGCCGCCGTAGCCCGCGCGGGGGCTTTCCAGGAATCCTGAGCGGCCTGCTTGTCCGCGCCCCTGCTCGCCCTGATGCCTTTCAGCCCCAGCAGCGGACCCTGGGAGCAGTCCCAGGTCCCTAGGGTATTAAATGTCCCCTGCCGTCACGTGGAGGAAGTGTCCGACACTCCCTCTTCAGGGTCTCACGGGTGCTCAGGGGACGGGGAGGTGCCAGCGCCCTGCTCCCGACCCGCCTTCCCAGACCTGGAAATCTCGGGCATTTTGAAATCAGCCTCGCCTCTCTCCCTCTCCTCTTGGAGCCAAATAAAAATAAACAATGCGGTGACATCCCCATACAGCCCCGTCACAACCCACCCCAGGGCCTCGGCCTTGCGGCTCCCTAACCTCTGCCCACAGAAGTCCAGGTGAGAAGGGACTCCCGGTTCCCCTCTTCCCCGCGCGTCCGGAATGACTAGCGGTGGGGGAGCTGGAAGTTGGGAGGTAGAGGTAGGCGGTCCAGGACACAAAATTTTCCCCCCCAGTTAACCGATTCTCCCTGTTACCAAACTTCAACCAAGACCTACCCCCACCCCCTCACCTTCCGCCTTCAGTCCCAGGACCAGCCCATCGAGGGTGCCTAAGCTCCGCCCCCCTCCTGAGGCGGGGCCCTGTAGGTGTAGGGACCTGGAAGAGGTCCCCACCTCTCCCCTGCTTCCCCTACTGCACACGGAAGCTAAGAGGCCCCCATGCCAGGATGTCTGACTCCCGGACGCCTGGCCTCAGACCCACCTTGCTGCTCAGCCTGCTGGCCGGCCTCCCACAGGTGAGCGTCTGGGCGGTGAAGCTGTTGCCCTTTGGGCCCTGCCCTCCTGGGTCAGGGACCTGCTTGTGGAGCCGGTCACTAGCTCCCCTTGTCAGGATTTCCCGGTGACCACAACGTGCTGTGGAGGGGGACGGGCGCAGGGTGGCCCTGACTACACGGGTTGCTTCCTTTGGAGGGACTGTGGTGGGTTCCGCCCTGCGCCCCAACATCTGACAGCCAGCGCCTCTGTGGGTGGGGACTTTGACCCCACAGGAGCCTTGGCTCTTCCTTCTGCGCAGTCAGAGAGCTGGGGAAGCCCGCACTGGGGGGCTGTGGTCTGGACTCCTGGCCAGCCTGTCTCCCCACTCTGCTCCTCCAGTGCTGGGTGACCTTGGGGAAGTCCCAGCCCTCCCTGGGGCTGTTTGTCTGCTTGCACCCTGGGGCAGAGGAGGCCCTGCTGCCCTCCCGGGGCTGGAGAGAGGGTTCTGGGATAGCATTTGACCTAGCTGCCGCCCAGGCTGGAGTGCCTCTGAATCTTGATTCTGGCAAGAGGAACCCCTTGCTCCCACATAACTCTAAAAGCCTTGGGGGAGGTGTGAGCTGGTCAGTCCAGGAATGGGAGATTGTCCTGGAAGCACCTGATGCGCCTTCTACACCTCATGCGGGTGTAGACAGATCTTTAAATTCAGGTTGAAGGTTCCCCGGGAAGTTCCAGGCTGCTCCCCAGAACAGCGCAGGGTCACACAACCAGACTGTCTTTCAGAAGCTCTGCCCTCAAGGCTCTGGTCCTCCCAGGCCTCTGGGGTCAGCTGGCGCCAGCACTCACTAGGCTGAGCGTCCTCTAGCTTATGCCTCTGGCTGCTGGGCCAGGTGCTGCTAATGTTCCCCTGATGTGCAAATAAACCAGGTTCCCCAAGAGCAAGAGCAAGATCCCTGACAAGTGATAGAGTGGGCTGTGAGCAGCCTCAGATAAGACCCCCTGGAGAAAGTGGAGGGAGAGGGTCTGGAGCAGCTCCCCCTCCCAGACTGGGACTAGGCAGCCATTTATGAAACCTGCCAGGAGGGGGAGGGTCTGGGATCTGAGGGGCAGGGCCTGAGGTCTGCCTGGTCCCCAAGCCCCTTGGTCTGTCCCCAGCTGTGCAGTTGCCCTCTTGGCTCTGTGTCCTCTGCTCTGTGGGCCACCTGCAGGGCTTCTGGCCTGCTCAGGTACCTCCCTCGCTGGCTGGGAGGATATTCCCATGAGCCCAGAACAGCCCAGGGCAAACATTCTCTTGCTGGCTGCCCTGGGGATCTTGGCTTTAGGTGCAGTCGTCCTTGCCATCCAATTCTTTTCATAAAGGCATAAAGTCACAGTGGTTTTGCCAAAGGTACTTCTTTCTGAGCCCGGTTGTTTGCACTAGAGGTTGGGAGGGGCGGCGTGTGTGACAGATAAGTCCCCATTCATCAGCCCCCCACCTCCCCCAAGCTGTACTCCTCCCTCACCGAGTGGGGGTAGCCTGGGGGGCGATCAGCAATCAGTGACTGGGCTTTCATTCACTCCGCCAGCCTTGTGGCCAGGTTTGACAGTGCCTAAGAAGACAAAACCCCTTGCCCGCTGAAGGTTGCCTTTTATATGGAGAGAGGCAGCTGAGGAGACAAAATGTTTCCTATGTGAGATGTTGGAAAGAGCTGTGTCAAAAAGCTCAACACAGTGAGGAGGAGGGGAGAGCTTTGGGGGACTAGAGGTAATTTGAAATAAGATACAGAGCTGGAGCCAGCTTTGCAGATACCCGGGGGAAGAATATTCCAAACAGGGCTTATACACGAGGGCCATTAGATTCCGTAAAGGTACCGGATGCAAGAAAGGTGGGGACAGCAGGGCTGATTCCCGGGAGGAAGGACTGGAGCTTTGCAGCTCTCTAACCTCCAGGGCAGGGATCTGAAGGTGAGTGAGGCTTATCCTGCAAAGAAGGTAGAGGAAGAGACCTGCCCCAGCAAGCTGGTGTAAAGCAGCCAGGGCCTTTCAGGGAATGAATGGCCCACAGCTGTGTGCCAGAGGGCGCACAGGCAGAGCCAAGGCCGGAGGGGTAGGGTGCCTGGCCTGCGGAAGGGGCCAGTGGCCTGGTGGTTGATAAGATTTACAGGATAGGAACTTGCGGCCGTGACTGCAGTGACCCAGCAGGCAGGAGGAATTGCTGACACCTCGAACCCTGACACCAGGGCCACAGAAAGGACCCAGGTCAGAAGGGTGGGCAGAAGTCCTGAGATGTGGGCACCAGTGAATGTGGCTGCGGGTGTGGTAGGGGCTGGCATGGAGTCAGTAGATAGACTCACACCTCCCTCCTCTATTAAGAAGGGAATGAGGTGATAAAGGTTTGGGGGGGCCTGGGTTGAGAGCTAGGCCAGCGGAGGCCAGAGGTGGCAGCTGGGGTTCCAGTTGTTGTCCCGGGGGCACATGGGGACGAGGGGGAGAGCAGTCCTGGAGGAAGACATGGACATGAGACCCGCGGGCTGGCAGGGCGTGGGCAGCAGCACTGCCCGGAGTCCTGTTCCGGGTGAGACCACTGACTGCTCTCTCCTCCCACAGGCTGCAGTCCAGTGTGGGATCTTCCTGTAAGTCTGGGGTGTGGGCAGTAAGTCCCAGTCTGGGGGACACCCTGAAGCTGCCCTACCTGCCTTCAGGGGCCGGGGAGAGGGAGCCCCTCATCAGTCATTCTCACACACTCCCCTCCAGCCCCGAGGGCCCCAAATCCCACCCAGCGGACTCTCCCCCTCCTCCCACCTGCCAACCTGTGGCAGTGCCCACTGGTGTGGC
>PVIJ01015988.1:0-34359 GCA_004024925.1 Scalopus aquaticus
GAGCAGCGGGCAAGGCAGGAGAGGTCTGCCGTGCCATGTGGGATTCTCCCCGGCCGGGCGTCGAACTCGCGTCGCCGCTGCCAACAGCTCCACAGCGCAGCGCTTTACCGCTGCACCACCGGGGAGCCCCGATTAGCCTTATTTAGATCCATAGTAGGCTGATCCCTCAGTTGGATTAATATTTCCATATAATTGAAAATATTGTTACTTAAAACAGTGATCACTGAGATGTCTATTTGTTATTGACTTAATTTAACTTCTACATATATTTATAATCCACTATATATTTGTTTATTTGCTTATTTAGATATTTTGTATGTAGAATAACTGGGGTATAGGCCAGAAGTGTGAAGGGATGTGTGTGAGAAGATTCACCAGAGATAGAGTGGGGAGCAGAACGGGCAAATTGACTGAAATACACTGCTGAAAGGTAGTGAGACAGGAAAGATCTGCTGTGCCACATGTGGGTTAGCTACCTGGCTGGGTATCGAGCTCAGGCTGTAGTGGTGATAGCACTGAGACTTAAACACAAGACCACCAGGGTGGCCCCTTGATAGATGTTTAATTCTATTGACAAATTCATAGTTTTCAAGATATAATTTCCATTCAGTTATACTCAGCCATATAGATAATTGATTTTTCATTTGGAGAAAACATGTTCTTCAGAGGATATTTGGTGATATCTAGAGACATTTTTGCTTTCTCAAAAGAGGAAATGGGATGCTACTAGCATCCGGCAGGTAGAATATGGGTTGCTGCTAAACATTGTGTGATGACCAGACATCCCTTACACAAACAATTATCTGGTCCTATCAGTTAGCAGTTCCAAAATGAGATACTGTCTAGAATATGGAAGACATGACAACAAAAGTAGAAACTAAAGCTGGAAAAATGGAGTAAATTTATTAAGTGCTTTTTGTGACAGTCTGTTTGTGTAATGAATAACCATTCATATTTCTTGTCTGCTGTCTGAACCTAGTTCTCAGGAACTAGGAAATTGCTTGACTCAGGGAGTAAATTAAAATTGAATTACACTAGCCATGATAGCTATTTCCTCTTTACTAGTTGTTGGCCTAAAATAGTTGTTAACATTTTCTGACCAAAGTTTGTCTGCTGAAAACTTGTAGGGCAGCTGGTATTTTTACTCCATCAAAAGAGGTAATTCTACTAAGTGAAACTCTTGGATTCTATTACGTTTTCTGACAGTATGTTTTCTGACAGTATGTCAGACTGTGATAAACATAAGGTGACAAAACTGTGATTTAAATCCAACACACAGAAGATTTAGTGTATAAAGATCCCATGCCTTTACTGTTTCATATCTGGAACCAGCTTTGGGACCACTTATATACAGAATATGATTAAATAAAAAACAGGGTATACTCATATTCTGCTATAGTTATTTGATTGCTATCAAATATCAGCTTTGATAATAAAGATAAAATGCATAATTGTTTTTTGAATTTATATTGTAAATTGTGTTTATTTCAAAATTCAGATTAAGAGTAAATGATTGACAAAATGAACACAGAGAATGCAAAGACAGAATAAAAATCATAATCCAGCAAAGGAAATTATCCTCCTAATAAACATTTTTGAAGAAATATCAAGAGTAAAAAAGTAAGTCCATGAGGACTAATTATATCATATACTTGCTTCTTCAGGTCATATCTGATATACTAAATAAAATGAGGCCAAAGAAAAACAGTTGTTTGAAGAAAAAGAACCTAGAACTCAAAAGTAGAAATCACTTTTACTGAGACAAAAATGGTTTATTTTTTACTGTATTTTAAAATTTAATGTATATATTTTACATTATTATGTATCCTCTGTAGGTTCCCCACCATTTCACCTGTGAACCATCACCATAGTCCCTTGTGCATTTTTCTCACCTATTTTGGTCTCTCTTCCTCCTCAAATAATGTTAAGATCAGTCTCCTATGGCACACATATGAGGACAGTCACATGTTAAAAGAGGGATTTCCTGTGGTCAGTAAAACAATGTCCCATTCACAAAAAAAAAAAAAAAAAAGTGGTCATGAATTTTCCACAATTGAATAAATATCACAAATATTCTTAAATTTTAGTTCTCATTGCAAAAACTAGAATTCAACTTCATGCTGTAATAATCCTTCGTAATATCTATTGGATCATAAAGTCATTTTTAAAAAAAAGTGTTTATTTATTTATTTATTTATTTATTTATGCATACAATGCTGGGTTGCAGGCCAGAGGTGTGGGCCGGCGAAAGGGTTCACCAGAGACAGATTGGGGAGCAGAACAGGCAGATCGACCGAAAGACACTGCTGAGGGGAGCAGAGGGCAAGGCAGGAGAGCTCTGCTGCATTATATGGGACTCTCCCAGGCCCAGCATTGAACTCTGGTCACAGCTGCCAACAGCTCCACAGTGCTGAGCTTAACCCCTTGTGCCACCAGGGAAGCCCTCATAAAGTCGCATTAAACTAAGTTGAAATCTATGAAATACTTCAATATTTAAAAACTATTATTTTTCAACAGACCTCCTTCAAAATTAATTGCTTGTTGTTTTTCTCAATTATGTAATTAGTTTTTTTTATAGTTGTTTAGTCAATTTCCAATAGTTCCACAAAGAAGCAGATATTCTAAGGTAACTTAATAAAGACATGTAAATATATAACATATGAATTACCTTAAAATGTGTATATGATACAATGTTATATATGCAATTTTAAGTGTTAGAATAAACTGAAGAGTACATTAGACTCATAAAGCATAAAGCTGAATAGTACTTAGACTCAAAAATGATACTCATAAATGATACTCAATGACAGTTTGTCATTTTTTGACTCTGAAAATAGTTATCTATAAATTACAAACCTTATATGTAAATGCTATATGTTTGACTTCACCTATAATGTTTCCTCTGAGGAGAATATGGGTAGCATAGCATATGGAAGAAAAATAACATGAAGGACATGTCAGGTCTCAGATTCATAATTTGTATATTCTATGCTGCCACATGACCTTGAGAAATATCTGTCTTTTGTTGTCCTAAACATATCCATTTCTAAGCAAGCATAGCACTGCCAAAGGAAGCTCATAAGATTGTTGAGGACTCTCTAATAAAAATACACTTTTGACAAATGCTGCATGGATGCTAACTAGAGTAATATATATCCTGCTTCTGTCACATTTATGGGACCTTTATGTGTAGTTTCTGCTTTAATGATGAGCACTTCAGTGAATTCAGCAACCTTTTCAAATACCATTGTGGCGATCATTTTATTTATGTGAATCCAATGGACATTTAGATATGTCAGTTATTCACACAGAGAAGCAAATTGATCTTTCAATATACATTGTGATACACACAAACACACACACACATATATGTCAGTATATACACATACATAAATATATAATTTCTGAAATCTGTTCATAACTGTTGTTAAAGGATATATAATACAGAAACACTATGTTTAATATTTCATTGCAAAGGAAACTGTAGTAACTCCAAAATGTGTATTTTAAATGCTCAAACATTTTAGGGAGATTTCAGGGGAACTATAAATTACAGTGCAATAAAATTTTAATTTTTGTAAGTAAAAATAAGAAACGTGGAGACTATGATGTAGGTTACAATAATTAAATATTTTCTTTTCAGTTTTTTGTTTATTTATTTAATCTTTTTTTAATTGTTTGATTTTTGATTGAAGTAATGGTTTACAAAAATGCATATTATTTAGAGGTGTAGATTAACGACTTCATATGAATGTTACCAGACTGCAGTAAACAACGAAGCAACAATATTATTATGCAATAGTCCAATGATTACTCTGCATTTACTGCTCACTCCCACCCTTTCCTTTGCTGTCTTCAATTCCAAAGTTAGATATCTAAGGTTTGTTTGGTTTAGTTGAACCCATACCTTTGTTTTTGTTTCTTTATATCTCACAAATGAGTGAAATCATCTTGTATTTGTCATTCACATTCTGATTAATTTTGCTTTACATAATCCACTTTAATTTCATCCACGTTGGGAGAATGAAAACATTTCTTCTTCTTTTTCTTTTTTTTTTTTTAATGACAGAGTGGCAATTCATTGTGTATATATGCAACTATCTTTATCAACTCACCTATTCTTAGCACTTAGGCTGCTTCCATGACTTGGATATTGTAAACAGTGATGCAATGAATATAGGAGTGTGACTCTGCCCGCGAGTCCAGATCAACGTTGCACCTGAGGAAGAAGCAGGGAGCAAGGGACAGGGGTACGCGAGAAAGTGGAGAGAAGACAGGAGGTCTGATCAAGTCTCGTTTATTGTACCGGGGGAAAGAGCATATATAGGATGGAAGTCACGGGGAGGTTACATTAGGTGACGCAGGGTGGTTCGAGGTCGGGGATTCAATGAGAGCGCGGCACGGGAAACAATGGGACGGTCCTGCTGACCTGTTTGGGAAAAATGTACATGGAACGGGGAAACAGAAACCTAAGGCAGTCCTCATGGAAACCTAACCTTATATGGGCAACTCAGGCAATTAGGGCCGTAACTCACCGCTGGGGGCCATCTTGTCCGATGGCTCCTGACAGGAGTGCAGATACCTCTTCCAATTAGTGTCTTTTCATCCTTAAGTTAGATCCATTGGAAGGATTGCTGGATCATATGATAGTTATTATTTTAACATTTTGAGGAACATTCATACAGTTTCCTACCGGGACAAGACTAGTCCACATCCTTACCAACGATCTATTAGGATAGCATTTCCTCTACACTCTCTTCGAAACTTGTTATTTTTGAGAGGGGTCATTCTCACAAAGGTCAAGTGGCATCTCCTTGTATTTTTGACTTTTATTTCCCTGAAAATTAGTGATGAACATTTTTTTTTATGTCCACCTGTATATCCTCATTGGAGAAGTTCTATTTAGCTCTTCTGCTCATTTTTCATTGTGATCTTTGTTTTATTTTTGTTTGTGTATGAGTTCTTTGCAAATATTGGATACTAGCCCTTTCTCAATATAATATTAAATATTCAAATGCAATATTAAATACTTTCTTTCACTGTGCACAGGTTGGCTTTTGTTTGCTTGTTTTTGTAATTCAATATAGACCCATTTGTTTATTTTTGTCCTTATTCCCTTTATTCTTGTAGTAATACCAAAAGTTCCCTGAAGTCAATGTCTGGCAATACTTTGTCTAAGTTTTCTTTTGTGTATTTTATGGTTCAGTTTTGCAAAAGTGTTTTAGTTAATTTTTGTGTATGGTGTGAGATGGTGGTCCAGTTCAATTCTTTTGCATATGGGTATGCAGTTTTACCAATATCACCATTTCAAAAAAACCCCAAAAACTTTAATTTCTATTTTGGTATCTGCTTGTAATAATAATAATAATAGTAATAATAATAATAATAATAATAATAATAATAATAATAATAATAAACTCTTAATACTGGAGGTAGATGGAACATACCAGAAAATAATAAAGGTCATACATATTAAGTCTGTAACTAGCATCATCCTCATTAGTGAAAACTAAAAGCACTTCCAATAAGATCTGGTACAAGACAAGGGTGTCTACTTAAACCACTACTATTTAACACAGTTTTGAAAGTAATAGAGAGATTAATTAAGCTAGAGAAAGATATAAAAGAAATTCAAGTTGCCAAAGGAATAAACCATCACTATTTACAGGTGATATGACCATATGCATAGCAAGTCAGAAAGACTGTAGTTTAAAAATAGAAACAATAATCGCACAAAATGGAATAGAAAAGAACACAGGGGACCATGGAGATGGATCACGGGTGAATTGGTGGTGGGCTACCCAAGGGGAATACAAAATGTAAAAGACATAAATAACAATAAAAATATATATTAAAAAAATAGAAACAATAAATTTGTACAGTAAATTGTCAGTCTACAATATCAATATTGAAAATTCAGTTCTGGGCAACTAAAGAAAGAAATAGAAAATATATAAAGAGCAGTCCCGTTTACTAGTGCCTCAAAATGAATGGAATACCTAGGAATAAACAACACGGTAGGTAAAAGAACCTGTATAATGAAAAAATAAATAAATAAATAAGGTATTGTTAACAGAAAATGAAGATACAAAGAGAAGGGAATAAATTCCCTGCTCCTGGGTTAGGAGATTTAACATTGTTAAAATGGCCATCTTATCCAAAACAATATGCAGATTCAATAAAATTCCTAAAAAGTTTCAATGAAGAAATAAAGCATAGTCCAGCAAATATTATGAACATTTACATAACACCATAAAAGAACTCACCATAAAATGATCCTGACAAAAATGAAGCCATCACATTCTGAGAATTAAACGTATACTACAAAGCTGAACTAATTAAAACCATATGGTTTGGGAATAAAAATAAACATACCGAATCAGTAGTTCTCAGGCCTCCCTGGTGGCGCAGCGGTTAAGCGCTGAGCTGTTGGCAGCAGCGATGCGAGTTCGAAGCCCAGCCTGGGAGAATCCCACATGGTGCGGCAGACCTCTCCTGCCTTGCCCACTGCTCCCCTCAGCAGTGTATTTCTGATCTGCCTGTTCTGCTCTCCATTCTGTCTCTGGTGAAGCCTCTCACCACTCCACACCTCTGGCCTGTACCCCAGCTGTATGTATAAATAAATAAACCTTTTAAAAAAAAAAAAAAGAATCAGTAGTTCTCTTACATGGGCAATTAATTTATAGCAAAAAAAAATGTGTAATTTTAATTTAAATACAATGAATAAATGGAATTCCAAATGATTCATCACTGACTTATAAATTCCTATTTTTTTAATCTTCTGAGATCATGTTATGTAAGCCACAGTTTAAAACTTTCTAGGAAGGCCTCCCTGGTGGTGCAGCGGTTGGGCGTTGCGCTGTGGAGCTGTTGGCAGCGCGCGATGCAGGTTCGACGCCTGGCCTGGGATAGTCCCACATGGTTTGGCGGACCTCTCCTGCCTTGCCCGCTTCTCCCCACAGCAGTGTATTTCTGGTCTGCCTGTTCTGCTCCACGCTCTGTCTCTGGTGAGCCCTCTTGCCTCCCCGCGCCTCTGGCCTGTGCCCCAGCTTGTATAAATAAATCTTTAAAAAAAGCTTTCTAGGACCTCCCTGGTGGCACAGTGGTTAAGTGCTGTGCCGTGGAGCTGCTGGCAGTGGCAACGCCAGTTCAATGCCCAGCCGGGGAGAATCCCACATGGTGTGGCAGACTTCTCCTGCCTTGCCCGCTGCTCCCCTCAGCAGTGTATTTCCTTCGATTTGCCTGTGCTGCTCCCCACTCTGTCTCTGGTGAACCCTCTCTCCACCCCATGCCTCTGGCCTGTACTTCAGCTTGTATGCATAAATAAATAAAATATTTTAAAAAAATTAAAATAAAGCTTTCTAAATTCTATAAAATTGCTTTAATAATGATATTAAATAATTTCATACTTTGCCATTTCCATTTCCATTATTGCTCTCTGCATTATTATGCCATGAGTTATCAGTCCTTCAACCATTACAAAGATGAAGACATCAAAGTTTTATGAACTCAAATTACATTCACAGACACACAGATGTTCATGGTAGAATTGAAATGTAAGATAGTCATGTGACCCCAAATATATTTTTCCTTTCCATTATAATTCTCCCCTATACAAAAACACTGTGTACTGAATTTTAACGATATGCAGAGGATTGTGTTGTCACTAAATAAGCTATATGTGTAATAAATTTTCAAGTTATGTTATCTGCAGTTTTTTGTTATTATCTAAAGTTTATTTATCACTTCATTCTTATCAAAATCTATAAATGCTTGTGATAATATTAATCAGAGAATCATGAGCTGGAATTTACATAATCTGCATTAAACATCAATTATTTCTAATTGATTAGTTACTTTTTGCTTATAGAAACTAAAATCCAAAGATAATAGCCCATATCTAATCTAGTGCAACACACCTGTTTTGCAGCTTAGCATATAAGAATACTAATTCTGACCCCAACATGTTTATTATATAAATTATTAATAATTGTATTTCTACAAGAATGACTTAAGAGAATGATTCTCAGCTCTGTCTGCATTGTATTGTAAATTTTCCTGGAGGGACGTGTCAGAAAGATGATGCATACATATGCTAGCATGGATCTGATGTGGGACATAGGATCTCTGCCATAAATGTGGTCAAGGAAATATCTCCCCCCTGAACTACCTCCAAGAATTAAGAGGTTAAAAATTTCAAGGTGGAGCCAAGCTAGGCTTGATCAGTCATGGGAACAATAATGGAGAAATTGACGGTGAGAGAGAAATCACAAACCCCTTTGAAATTATCACATTTGCAAGCAAATCTTCCTGGGTCCCTTGGAGGTGGTCAGCAGTGTAGATGTTGCTATAGTAGCCAAAAACTACAGCCAAGGCCAACTGATGGGGCACAAATCCTGCTCAGGTGACTACTGCCTGCCAAGGTCAACTGAGTACAATAACTTGAACCTGGTGGTCCAGAGCTAGACTTCCTCACCAAGAAACTCAAGTCTTCTTAAATCATGACCTGTGACAGAAAGGAACAGCAGGGAAGTAGGATGAAAAGTTGGGAAACAAAACTAAACAAAACAGTGCCCAAACTATAGAATAGAAAATAAGGCCTTTATTTCTTTTTTAGGATTTCTGTATGGATAATTTATCCTTGTGTGTCAGAGAGGTGTTGAGGTCTTCTAAAATAATTGTATTTTCATAAATACAATTAAATACATACAATTTCATAAATACAATAAAGGTCTGTTAATAGTTGTTTATTTAACTGGCTACCCCTGTGTTAGGATAGATTTCCTCCTATATTAACTTTCTAAGATTTTACACTTGCCTATATGCCTTTGTCTCACCTAGTACACTAACTTTTAATATTGGTATTTAGCATCATACTCTGAAAGATTTTTTGTTTTTGTAAACTTTCTATATGTCTAGAACTTCTGTTCTTTTCGTTTTTCTTTTCCAACTTCTATTCAGATGTACCTTGCAATAAATGAAGTGTTGGCCCTACTGGTTTCAATGGACATTTACAAGGCTTTTCAATCTAAAAAAAAAAATGCAATTTCTTCAAAAATTTACAGAATATTCTCAAGAATAGATCACATACTGGGACACAAAATAGATCTTAAAATATATAAAAATAAAAATTACATCAAATATCTTCTCAGATCACAATGCTATAAAGCTAGAATTTAACTGTAAAGGAATCCCTGAATAAACCAAAACACACAAAGACTAAACAAAATGCTTCTGAACAAAACCTTGGTCAAAGGAGGACCAAAAAGAATCTGGAGATTAATGAAGCCAGAGACAAACTAGGAGAACATACGGGATGTTCAAAAGGCAGTACTGAGAGGGAAGTTCACTGCAATACAGGCACACATTAAAAAAAAAAAAGTGTGTGTGCACGCGCACACACACACACTCAAAGAAAGAAATAACTCTGAAAATCTAACTCTAAAGTTGAAGGAACTAACAAAAGAATAAAAATATGCCAAAAATCAGCACAAGGAAAAACATAATAAAAATTAGAAAATATATAAAATTTTAAAAAGATTATTGAAAATATCAGTAAAAACAAGAGTTGCTTCTTCGAAAATATAAAACAACTCAAAAAGATTTCAGCTAGATTTATCAAGAGATGAAGAGAGAAAAACCCAAATAGTCAGAAATGAAAGGGATAAAAGTACATAAGATGGTGCAGAAATACTCAGGGTCATAAGAAGCTAGTGCAGGGCCTCCCTGGTAGCCTCCCTGGTAGTACAACGGGTTAAGTAGTAACACTATGAAGCTGTCTAGAGCCACTGCGGCAGGAGTTTGATCCCCAGCTAGGGAGCTTTCCACATGGCACAGCAGATTTCTCCTGTCTCACACACACTCCCCACAGCAATGTACTTCAGTAGATCTGCCTGTTCTGTTCCCCACTCTGTCTCTAATGAATCCTCTCACCACTCCACACCCCTGGACTCCACCCCAGTTCTTGTATGCATATGTAAATAAATAATTTAAAAAAAATTAAGCTAGTGCAAGTCGTTCTATGCAAACTTGACAACCTAAAATAAATGAACAAAATATTATCCACACAACCATCCGAGACTGAAATAGATAGCTTAAATATCCCAGTCGCAAGCATAGGAATTAAAAGTGTTATGCAAATTTTTCCTAAAAACACATGTCCTGGACCAGATAACATCTTCAGTAAATTCTTTCAAAACTTTTAAGAGGAACTAGTACATATCCTAGTCATACTTAAAAAAAAAAAAATTAAGAGGACAGAAAACTCCCCAATACATGCTATGATACCAACATTAACCTGATCCCAAACAATAATATTGTAAGAAAAGTATAGATTGATATCTCTGATGAACATAGATGTAAAGGAATCCTAGGTTCAAAAGAACCCTAGCAAATAAAATGCAATGAAATATTAAGAGAATCATATACCATGATCAAGTAGGCTTCATCATGATTGCAATAATGGCTCAAATACATATGCAAATCAAACAATGAATTCACCAGATGGTTTCAATGGACATTTACAAGGCTTTTCAATCTGAAAAAAAAAAAAATGCAATTTCTTCACAAATTTACAGAATATTCTCAGGAATATGTCATATACTGGGACACAAAATAGATCTTAAAATATGTGAAAATAGAAATTATATAAAATATCTTCTCAGATCACAATGCTATAAAGCTAGAAATTAACTGTAAAGGAAAAAGGATAATAAAAGTCACAGATCACTTCAATAGATGCAGAAGCAGTCAGCAACATTGAACATCCACACATCACAAAAACACTCAATAAAATGGAAATAAATGCAACTTATCTAAACATTATAAAATCCACATATAACAAAAATTCAGTCAACATCATATTTAATGGTGACACCTGAAATCATTCCCACTAAGATCAGGAATCAGACAAAGACATCCACTTTCACCACTATTATTGAAAATAGTATTGAAAGTCACAGGTAGATTAATTAAAAAAAGAGAAAGAGATAAAAGGTATACAAATGGGAAAAGAGTAAAACTCTTATTTTTGCAGACAACATAACATACATAGAGAACCCTAAAGATGCCATTTAGGGCCTTCTTGGTGGCACAGTGATTAAGCGCTGTGCTGTGGAGCTGCTGGCAGCAGTGAGGTGAGTTTGACTCCCTGCTGGGGAGATTCCCACATGGCGCAGCAGACCTCTCCTGCCTCACCCACTGCTCCCCTTAGGAGTGTATTTCCGTCGATCTGCCTGTTCTGCACCCCACTCTGTCTCTGGTGAACCCTCTCGCTGCCCCACGCCTCTGGCCTGTACCCCAGCTTGTATGCATAAATAAATAAATATTTTTTAAAATATGCTTTAAAGTTTTGGAAATGGTCTCATAGTGAGCAATATGATAAATTTATAATTGAAGTTCTACATGCACATACATGATGAAAATGTAACAATAAATAATAGTTTTGTGAAAAGTCACAAAATCAAGAAGCTTTCTAATTGTGTATTTGTATTATTTCCCTTTGAAAAGGAAAGATAGCTTGATTTTCTAGAATAAATGTATTAAAATATTTTCAATTTCCTAATATAAAAGAATAAATTGAAAAATATAAACTATGTTTAATTTCATGATTAAGATTAAACATGTCCTTGTAAAATTGAAATAAAGTGGCATTCACGTTTTGGTTTTGCTTTTTACATTTGAGTTTCTACAAAACTATTATGAAAAAATACACCAACTTAATACTAAAAGATAAATTTTAGTGCATATGATATAGTCATATAATTTAAATTATAATCCAATTTTTTTAATTATGAGTTTAAAAAATCAAAAAGCATCAACCCAGTGGGTTGGAAGTATTGATAAAATATCAAAACCGTCATATTTACCACACAATTCTGTATTCCAACTTTCCTTGACAAGATAAGTCATTTTGACAAGCCAGTTAGCATAAATGACTTCTAAATCCCTGAGCCCTTGTATTTAATTCAGTCAGGACCCCACGCTTCAAATTTTCATGTGCCATTATAATGTTTCAGAATGTCAGTTTCTTATCTGAAGATTATTACCACTCCAAACTGAAAATTCTTCTGATACATGTCTTGGATGTCAGCATCAAAATATGCAATCTTTGATCACTAATCTAACCCATAATGGAGCTGTAAGGAGGCAATACAAAACAAGAATTATGTTTTGATTGATAGATTGTTATTTTGTTATCTTGGTATTCAGTTTATGACTTCAGTAATTGTTCATGTCTTATATCATTTAGGATCAAAGCCTTTATTCTTGCAGAATTAAATGGAAATAGTTTATTTTTAGAGGCATTCATAGTCTTCAGCAACTATCAAATGTAAATTTCAGAGTATTGTTTATCCATAGATTAGCTAAATTAATAAAATTATAGTTTTATATAGTTCTCATGTAAGAAAATCTCCCTTGCTACATGCATATAAAGAACAGTTTATAGTTTCACAAAATTGCAGACATTTAAGACATATCTGTATCCATTAACTAATGTAAATTTAATGAAATAGAATACGCTATGTTTTCAACATCTCATTATTACCCAATAATACTAATGACTGGAGTACTCTGGCATTGCAAGTTAATATAAGTAATTTCATGCATATATATACATGTGTGTATATATATATATATATGTACATAATATATGTACACATATATTATTCACAGAATATTTTGAAGCAGGAAACTAATAGAATATATATTGTATTTACATATACATGAATTTATATATGCATATGTATAAATACACATATATATAAGAATAATATAACAAATCATGGTATAGCTATGTGGTAGAATAGTACATCATGCTAATCTTTTAAATTTCATAGTAGAAGATTAATGGTTTTATGCATTTTATTGTTCTGTTGAAGAGTTTAGATGTATGGCCATCCCTTAAACATCCAGAAAATTACAGAATTTTAATAAGAATAAATTATTAATGTATGTAATTTACTACTTGAATACAAACATTAAATGAGAAGGAAATATACATGAAATTCAATGAAACTATGTAATAAACATCTTTTTCAATGTAAGTTGTAAAATATTTTATTAAAGTCATATAAATCACTCAATTATCTGCAAGAAAACAATTGTAATAAATCTAAATTCACTTACTCATCATTTTGCAAAATGTTTGGATAATGTAAAACATTTAAAAGCTCTAGAACTTGGAGATACAAACACTAGGTTTATGTCCTGATGAAACTCATTTGCAGAAAACACCAACACCTTGAAATAATAATTACAAATAGAATAAGATTCAACTGATGCATACAAGAGGGGAGGGACAGGTGAAAGGGTGAAAACAGGGGCAGGAAGAGCACAAGAGACTGTGGTGATGGATCTGGGGTGCTATGATTGGGAATACTACACCTGAGGGGAGAAATCACATACTGTCCAAAGATTAACAACGATATCAAAAAACAAACAAACAAACAAAAAAACACAAAACTTCTAAGGTACCTAAAAAAAATAAGATTCTAAATTATAAATATAATTTATATATATTTCATTTGATAATCTGTAAAATACCACAGTAATGTGACTAAAATATATTTTATTTCAGTAATTGACTTCATCAACTCTAGTAAATTTGACTGAATCTCTAATTTAAGAAAAAGGCAGGAAGAGTAGGAAGAGGCAAATTAAATTTTATAACAAATCTTTTTGCAGTGCAAATTTACATACCAATGCTGTGCATATAAGGAATAATTTGGACAGATGTTTAACTCATTTTCCTTTTCAAAATTCACCATAAATGAACTGTCAAATTCAAATTACTCTAAAAGCACAAAAGCCAGCAGAGTCAAATTAAACTAACAATAAAAATACTACTGCATCTTTATGAGAGAAAAATTGAAAATCGTTAATGTAAATAATCTTGTATGTGACAAATAACATGAAATGATAACTTGAATTTGACCTCTCATGTACTTCTTTTATTTATTTATCTTTTTTACAAAACAAAAAAGATGGAAAAAATAATGTCTGCTTTTTTTTATACAAGTCAGCATTTTCTTTTTACATAAGACATAGTACACATTTTCCCCTTTCCCATGTAAACATATTGAGAAAATATCTTTCATTATCCTTTAGAAGAAACAGAAGGACTAAAATATTGTGCAAACCCTAAGGGATCTTAACATTTTAATGAGAAGGAGCAGTGATTTACCTAACTAATGCAATTGGGAGGAAGAAATAACTATGACTCTCCCCTTTTGAACTCTGTCTTTGGGATCTGACTGCGTACAAAGAGGGTAATTAGATTCGCAGGTGGTAGTCAGTTGTTCAACATTGCCTGTGATGTGGAATAGGCATTAAGAAGCCTATTTGATCACAAGACCATTCCATCTTCTCCAGTTTTGATTTATCAAGAAAAGTACTGAATTTTGATTTTGAGTATGAATGCAAAATGATTCCAAACATGGACATTAAAGAATGCTTTTCTACATTCTGCCAATTTTGTACATGTTATCTCTTATCCATATCTTTGCCAATATTTGCAATTTACTGTAGTTTTTTGATATGGGTGATTCTTAAAGTTATGATGTATCACATCTGGTTTGTTTTGTGAGGCCCTCAATATTGGAATAGCATACCAGAGTACTTTCCTTTCTGAAGAAAGGCTCCAACTGCTGGTGACCCTTTCAATATAAAGTAATTGTGACATCTTCTAGAAGATTCCATTGTTGGAGTCTTGATCCTAGCAATTCTGCCTTGTTCTTGGATAAGTCCAAATCACGAACCAGGTCATTTAGTTCTTCCTGTGTTAGTCTGTGTGGGGTTGATGATGTACCACAGTGAAAATCTGGATCACTGCTGATGGAACAGGATAGGAACAGGTTGGCTCACCCTTGTCCTCATCAGATGAATCAAGAAAATATTCTCCTGGAGGTTCTGAAATAGGAAGTCTCTCACCAGGTGGAACTGGTCTCAATGCAGACGGAATGTTTGGGTGTACTGTTCTCGATTTCTTTTGCTTCATTATTCTGCCAGAAAGAGGAGGAACCAAGCAGAAGTAACAGTCTTTTATGTGATTGCTTAGCTCTCTCCACATCATAATAACTACAAACAGCATTGATGCTCATTTGCTTTTAACCATATATACAGGGCCCAAAGCCTATCTTGGTCACCAACCTTGCATCTGAAGTCAAGATGATAAGCCTTCTTCACTTGAGAAGTAATACTTTTCTTCTGGTTGGCAAACATCACTTCCCCACAAATAGAGCAGAAATAGTCCATGCAATTAACGCATTTTCGAGGCATTACTGTTCTTATTGTGCCTAAATGGATAAATTAATAACAGTTCTATGGAACAGTAGCTTAAACTGTCTCACACAAAGTCTGAAATAGTTTCAATGCTCAACCTTTCCGACAGGGCTTTCTATAATGCACTGCTGACGTCAGCTTACTTCAGCAGATGTCTGGCAGTAGTATTGCATTGCATCAGAAAATGATGCAATCAACTCTGGATGATGTGTGCATGATGGTATTATGTAATGCGATGCAATATCACATCATTCTAGGCTGATTTAGGATGTTGTTGCAGTCATACTGGATAAATTGACATGGTGAAACACAGAAAATGAATTATATATCTTCAAAATGAGAGCTAATACAACTGTTTCTGGGTTACATTCATGTTCAGCACACCAAGATACTACAGATTAGGGCCTTTTTAAATCAGTAACAATCTCACTGTTGACCAGTGTAAGTGATGAGCATTTGTTTCATGTGTTTGTTTAACATATTATGCCTTATTTAGAGAAGTGCCTATCTAGGTTTTCTGCACATTTTCATTGCATTATATGATTCCTCTTTGCTTTTGTTGTTGTTGAGTCATATGCATTCTTTATAGATCTTTGATATTAGCTGCTGGTTTGATGTTTGATATGAAAATATTTTCTTCCAAAGGAGTATTTTTGTTTTAATGATAGTTACTTTTATTTCTCTGTGTAGAAGCTTTAACTCATGATGCAGTACTTACATGTACACGATGAGCTAGAAGAGAAATGAAAGAAACAAGAAAGCCATCAATTTAGAATGACATCAAGAAAAAACTTAAATAGGGCCTCCCCGGTGGCGCAGCGGTTAAGCGCTGCGCTGTGGAGCTGTCAGCAGCGGTGACGCGAGTTCAACGCCCGACCGGGGAGAATCCCACATGGCGCGGCAGACCTCTCCTGCCTTGCCCGCAGCTCTCCTCAGCGGTGTATTTCTGATCTGCCTGTTCTGCTCCCTGCTCTGTCTCTGGTGAACCCTCTCGCCACCCCACGCCTCTGGCCTGTACCCCAGCTTGTATGTAAAAATAAAAAAAAAAAAATAAAAAAAAAAAAAGAAAAAACTTAAATATTCAAGAATAAGTCTAACAAGGAAGGTGAACGATTTGCAAAACAAAAGCTACACAATTTTGCTAAGAGAAATAGCAAAAGGAAACAAGTATTGCAGAGATAGTACCTAGTCATGAATTGGAAGATTGAGCATTAATAAAATGGTCATCTTATCAGATGAAAATACAGATCCAATGCAATCCTTGTCAAAGTTTGATTGATATTCTTCTAAGGAATAAAACAAACATTACTGAAATTTTCATGTAACTACAAAAGACTCCAAAAAGTAAAACAAATTCTGACATAAGTAAATAAATAAATAAATAAATAAATAAATAAGTAAAATGAGTGATTGAGGTTTCACTCTCCAAACTTAACATATGCTAAAGCCATAAAAACAGTATTGCATTTGAGTAAAAATAAACACTCAGATCAACAGAACTGAAAATTCTGAAGTAAAGCTGCACTTATACGTGCAGTTAATTTATGGTGGCAAGCATTAGATGGAGAAAGGGAAGTCTTTTCAGCAGAAAGTATTGGGATAACTGGACAGTCACATTCAAAAGACTGAAACTAGATCACTATCTCACACCACACACACACAAATTAACATAAAATGGGCTAGTGTCTTGGGTGTAAGTCCTCGAACTGTAAAATAGAAGAAAAAGTAGAAAATACTCCATGATATTTGCTTTAGCAAATATTTGTTAGCTTGACCACTTTGACAGGGTAAACAATACTATAATTAAATGATCCATACAAACTTCAGAAGTGATTTAGCCCCTGAAAATCCTTCTGTAGTAAAGGTTATCAGAATGGGAGGGTGCAGATGGAGAACAAAGTATGATGGGGCACAAAGGCCTATGGTGGAAGAATATAAGTGCATTCGTGGTGGGTATGGTTAGTGACATACGTCTGAAGAGGTGTGAACTTGTAACTCTGAATCACATACAGTGTTGGACACCAAACATGCCCCAGTAAAATTTTAAAAAATGATAAATTATTTAAATATTCTGTCTATATAATCACAAAATAAATTGAAATTTAATTGGACTTACATTCAAAATACAGATCAAAACAACTAAAATATTTAGTCTTCCTCTTTATTAAGATGAATGATGACCCCGTTTATTTAATTCTTTATTATTTCATTTATTATAATTTTGTAGTTTTATTCATATAACTCTTCCATATCCTTTTAACATATGACTAAACTTTACATCTTAGAAATTGGCAATATAAATGGCATCGTATTTTTAGTTTCAAGCTCCATATTTTTTATGCTAGTACATAAGGAAGGAATTCATATTTTATATTAACCATTCATGAAACTTATTAAAGATTTATTTTGTCTTATCTACATAAATGATCATGTCATCTGCTAAAGAAGACAGTTTCATGTATTTTCCCCAATAAGTATATCATTTATTTCATTTTCTTTTCTTATTACATTTCCTGGAAATTTTGGTATTATAGTGTATAGGAGTATTGACAAGGAATGTCTTGCTTACTATCTAATCTTATTGTTATAATTTGAGTTTCTTACCACTAATTATATCAACTGTCAGTGTAGTGTAGCTACTCATTATCAAGTTGTGAAATTTATTTATACTCTTTTGAGAGTATTTTTTTATATATTATTTTTGGAATTGTTACTGGATTGAACAAATTATTTTTTTGTAACTGTTTATATTCTTGTACACTTTTTAGATTCTATTGACATTTTCAATACACTAATTGTTGTTTTAATATTAAAATAATATAATCACTTCTTGGCCTTTTGGCTAAGATCAAGCATAATATTAAAACAATATAGTTTAACTTGGATAAATCCCATTTGGGTTATGATGTATAATACATTGTAGATATTGTTGAAGATGAAGTGTTATTATTTTGCTGAGGACGTTGCAATTATGTGTGTGGGGAATATTGGTTTACAATTTTCATGTAATGTCTCTGTAGAATTTTCATAGTAGGGCAAATTTGTCTTCATAGAAAGAGTTAAGAAGTAGTCAATCTACTTCTATTATTTAATAAAAGATTGAAAAATTGATGTATAGTTCCTTAAATATATAAAATTCATAAATGACTCATCCAGTCTGTTACTTTCTGTTTTGGAAGACTATTAATTATTGATACCATTGCTTTACTAGATTGGCACAATTAAATCATCTATTTCCTTTGGGGGAGTTTTATAAAATTGCATCTTTCAAGAAATTCATCCATTTCTATAAGTTATCAAGTTTTAGGCATATAATTATACAGTAGATTCCCTTATTATTCCTTTAGTGTATAGGAAATCTGTACTATATATTTATTTATGCTTATGACATTAATAATTTGAATAATTTTCTTTTTCTTTTATCATAACAGAGGCTTATAAATTTCATTGAATATTCCACTTTTGTTCATTGATTTTCTCTACCAATCTCCTGCTTTCAGTTTAATTAATTTCTACTCTAGTTCGCTTTATTTATTTTCTTCTACTTACTTTGTTCTTCCTTTACTAGTTCCCTAAGGTGGAAACTTAGATCGCTAAATTTAGTTCTTTCATCTTTTCTAAGCTCTGCCTTCAATGTTATAAATTTCAGTCTAAGCACTGGTTTTGCTGTATTTCACATATTTTGATATGATTTTAAACTCCATTCAGTTCAAACTATTTTTAATATACAATATTTTTATTAGAACTGTCATATAGCAAATTAATTCTCATAAAATTCTGTCTTTTTATATCCACTGCCAACTTAAATTTGTAATTAATGGATAAGCCTAGTTTCAACAGAAATGTTGGTTCATATTTTCATTTATTTGCTAGTGACTAAGATGGAAGAGAAATAATGAAGATGCATACTGGAATTTCATTTGTCCTTCTGTGAAATGAGTGAGTCTATTTTTTTTTAAATTATACAACAATTTATTCTTTTACATATATTATTTAGAAACGTATTGTTTAACATTAATATCTAGATATTTTGTGATTTGCCATTTGTCTTTCTGTTATTTACTCATAGTTTTTTCTTGAGATGATACATAGTTGTAAATTGATTTGGTTCATTTTTCTTTAATTCATTTATTTAAACCATAGATATTCAGAGTAACTATTTATATAGAAGGATTGATATTTACTCTATAGTTAATGTTTTCTATTTGTTGCTATTGATATTAATTTTTATTTTTGTCTTCCACAATTTTTCTGCCTTTTGTGATTAAATTAGCATTTTACATGATTCAATTTTCTTTTTTCAGTTAGCATATACTTTATAATATTTTGACTTTTTTGTAGGTGTTGCTAATCCAAGTCCACTGTCAAACAACACTGTGTTACTTCACAGGTAGAGTCAGCAATTTGTAACAACAACAAAAATCCTTCCTTCAGTTCCTTGTTCCATTGATATCATTCATTTCACTTATAATAATCATATATATATATAATAAGGTTTGATATGAATTCAGCAAATGTATACCTGTACTTTTGTATTTAGTACTATATATATACAACACATGTAGTAAAATACAATATTAGCATCATTGTTTGCAACCGTTAATGTTTACATCAATTAAAGATAAGAAATATAAAGTTTATATTTTACTTTGAATTATTTTGTCTTCAATGCTCTTCTATACTTAGATTATGACCCATAGTTTTTCCCTTTCACTAAAGAATTTTTAACACTTCTTGCTATGCATATCTACCAGCAACAATTTCTAACTTTTGTTTTTTCCAAGAAAGTCATTATTTTCTTTATTTTTGAGCAATAATTCCTCAGGGTACTGAATTATAGACTGATGGATTTTACTTTCAGCACATTAGTTCTTTCACTACATTCTCTTCTTGTTTGCATGATTTCTGGGGATATATTTTTTTACATTATATATTTTTACATTTGTTTCTCTCTAAAAAAAGGTACTTTATTTTCCCTCTGATTCTCTCAGAATTTTTTATCTTTGGTTTTCCATATTTGGAATATTATATGCCTCTGTGTAGTATTTTCCTGTCTGTTTTTACTTTTTTTTTTTTTTTTTTTTTTTTTTTTTTTTTTTTTTTTTTTTTTTTTTTTTTTTTTTTTTTTTTTTTTTTTTTTTTTTTTTTTTTTTTTTTTTTTTTTTTTTTTTTTTTTTTTTTTTTTTTTTTTTTTTTTTTTTTTTTTTATTTAAGAGTTTCTTCTGTTTCGTTTTTCTGAACTTCTTGGATAATTGCTTTTTACTCTCACATTACCTTTGGGGAAACTTTGTCAATATTATATAAAAAATTGCTTTGTTACTTCCCCTCATTCTTCTACCTTTGACATTTACATTTATTCTGTCTTACAAGTTTTGTAGTTATCCCTCAACCTTGGATATTCTGTTTTGTTTTTCTTATTTTTATTTTTAACTTTTTGTTTTTTAAAGACTGTACTGATATGTCTTATAGATCAGAAATTATTTCACACCTGTGTCCAGTCCACAAATAAGCCTATCAAAGACATTTTTACTTTCTGTTTCATGGGAAAAATCAGTGAGAAGACAAGGTAACTCTTTTCCTGCATATCTAATAAACTCTGCATTAATATCTTACTTGATCAACAGCTTGTTGGGTTCCCATAACAAAGCACTGTGTTCTGTGTTGCTTAAACAACAGAAATTTACTTTCTCAAATTGTGGGTGCTAGAAGTCAAAGATCAAGTTTCAGTATGGTAGCATCTCAGGACTTTCTCTCTGTAACTTATTGATAGTCACCAGCTGTCTCTTTTCTTTACTGTCTATCTGTGCATGTGCATTTATAATGTAACTATATTTTTAATAGCCTCTGATAAGAATGTTAATCATTTTGAATTAGGACTAACCCACATGACCTAATTTTAACTTAAGTATTGCCATTAAGACTTTATCTCCAATTAGAGAAACTGGTAGTTAGTACTTCAAAATACTAATTTTGAAGGACATAATCCAATCCAAAAATCACCTATATTTTGAAACTCTATATTTTCTTTGTTTTACATAGCAAATGCTACCTCAACTCCATTAAACTTTAGTGATCTAAAATATAAACAAACTTGAATGTGCCCTACAGTTATGTTTCTCCACTGTGTTTATCATTTACCACTTACTCTTCTCTTTTATGTATACCAAAATTTTTTTCCACTATTTTACACCCCTTTTATGTAATTCTCCATGTGTTTCTACCACTTTATTTCCATTTGAATAGGATTTGGACTTGCAATGAGTTAAAATATGTTTCAAAAACATATTGTGACAGAAATGAAAAAAAAGATCAGAATTTATTGCTGAATAAGTTAATAAAACACACACAAATATTTTAGCATTTCCCTATAAACTGGCCTATTCTAATATACTTTAAAAGATTTTCATCCAGTAGGTAAAATTAGAATCTGTCATTCAGAG
Source organism: Scalopus aquaticus (assembly GCA_004024925.1). Taxonomy (NCBI): domain Eukaryota; kingdom Metazoa; phylum Chordata; class Mammalia; order Eulipotyphla; family Talpidae; genus Scalopus; species Scalopus aquaticus. The sequence goes on from PVIJ01015988.1 coordinate 21,723, forward strand.
CAATGATCTGGAACTGGGATGAATAGTTTGGCTTCTTAATAGCATAAGTAAGTTTGCACTTAGATTTGCCAATGAGCTGAATATGATGAGCACTGATTCTGTCAGTGTCAATGGTTGATGAGTATATGATGATTAAGGAAATACATTTAAGTGTCAAATGACTAGAAGTTTCGTTCCACTAATTAAAATGGTTTGACAATAGGTAAATGTTTATTTAATGTGTGGCCTATGGGAGTTCCACTTGGGCCATGATAGTGTAGGTTATTTCATGGATCTGATCTTCATTGAAACTGAGGAGAATAATTAAATAAGATAAACACCAATAATTTAAATTCTCTGGAAATATACCAAAGTGTATACAGAAAATAAAAAACAAAAAACAAACAAAAAAAAGCACACACACAAAAAACACTAGTTCAAGAAAACCTATCAAAACTTGATAGGAACTATGTTAGTTGTACCTTATCTATGACCATCATCCTTCACACTTCAAATTTAAAGAGACAGATTTTTTTTTAAAGATTTATTTATTTATACATACAAGCTGGGGTGCAGGCCAGAGGCATGGGGCAGCGAGAGGGTTCACCAGAGACAGAGCATGGAGCAGAACAAGCAGATCAGAAATACGATGCTGAGGGGCACATAGGACGTGGCAGGAGAGGTCTGCTGCGCCATGTGGGATTCTCCATGGCTTGGGCTTCAAACTTGCATCGCGCGCGCTGCCGACAGCTCCACAGCACAGCGCTCAATCGCTGCGCCACCAGGGAGGCCCAAGAGACAGAAATTTTACTCCAGACTGGAACAATCAGAAAGACAGGCTTCTTTTTTTCTTATAAACTCCCTGTAAAAGGAATATCATGTTAAGAGAGGCAATGCATCATAATTTTGCACCTTGCTTTCAACCACATTAAATTATGGAAATTAAATTATGGAAAATAAAGTCAAGATGCTGGGACTCTCTTTTCCTACCCATTGTTCAGTTGTGCAACAAAAATTCAAAACTAGGCTGTAAATCACTGAGAATATTAGGGTTCTGTTTGCACTTATCCTTGCTGAGTTCCGTGTTGCAGTTTCATGCTAAAATAGGCAAACTGAGGCAACCTAGGTTATCTTCCTAATCACTGTGAACTTATCACCTAAACTATGGTCATCACTGAAAAAGAAAGATGTTCTTTACACACCCCCATTTTCCTGCCATTGCTATGGCTCAAGATTTTTGCTTTGGAGGAGAAGCAGTTATGCAATAGAAGGTGGTAAAAATTAGATAGATTAAGGTCAATGACATCTAAATTAATTAAAGACCGGTTATCTCCATCACATGAGAATGAACTGGCTCTTGTGGCTAACAAAAAGAGAACAAAGAATGTGTTTGTACTGCCCAAAGGGAAAAATTCATATATTAAAACTGATAAGACCTTCCCAGAGAACTGGATGATAGCATTCCAAAGGCCTCCTCTCTGACCTACAGGCAGGACCAATAAAGCCCGAGGAGAGCAAGAAAACCCAGAAGGGCAAAGCATCCCCCAGTCATCCTGCTGCTCGGTAATAAGACAACTCCCTGGAGTTCTTGTGCAGACTGATTTTCCATCTCCATGGCAACCCCTTCCACAATGGACTAACTTAACACTTTCCTTCACCAGGAGAAAGGTGGAGCATGAAATGGGATGGGGCATTCCATAAAAGTCTGTCCTTTCCTCAAAGCTAGGATCAGGCATTCCTAGCAACCCTTTCTGCTCTGGTCTCCCTTATCCTCCTGGAATGTATTTTTACTCTGTCTCTAACAAGCTGTGCTTTTTCTCCTGCTATGACATGACCTTGATTTTTTTTTTTCCTGGGCAGAATCAAAGAACAAAGGACTCCCTTTGAAATCCTGGAAGAATAATAACTCTTTAAAAAAAAAAAAAACGAATTTGTTTGCCACAGAATGTGTAGAAATGCATGCCTAAGGCACTTTTAACACAATGCAAATTACAGTGAAATGTTATTAAGAGAAATTGAAAGATCCATTGGAGATGTAGGACAAACCATAGATTGACTAGATTTTCAGAAAGTAATAAGGAAAAGCGTAGCTGGAAAGAACCCTCCTGATATCAGAAAACTCCTATTTTCTCTTATATAGTAGCCTGAATTTGATCAGGTCTTGTTGAAAATATGCAACTAACCAGCAATTTAGTGGGTTCAGAGAAAGGCTGCCAAAGAGAGATCTACCAAAATCATTGTCATCCTTCTGCGACTACAGATACTCATAAGGATGTGAACTTCAGAAATAATATCAGAGGCTTTACACTGCAGAAGTGGGAGAGGACTGGTGGAAATGTCACCAGAATAATCTAGTCAGTACTAAATAAGTAAATAGGCAAGTAAATTTCACAATGTCCTGACTGGGGAGGAGGACAAAGTAGCAGTACCCAGTATTGTTATAATATATTATACACAATGCCTGATTTCCAATAAAAGAAAATGACACATGCAACAAGAACAGGTGACCCACATATTAAAGAAATTGCAAATTGTGCATTATAGTCACCCAATACTGTCTTTAAAAGAGCGACTATAAAGAAACCAGTATAAACATCCTTAAAAACTGATAAGTAACTTATTTTTAAAATTTACTTTGCAAAGAAGAACTGAGGTATTGGCCAGGGGTGTGGGGAGGGGATGAGAGGATTCACCAGAGACAGAGTGGGGAGCACAAGAGGTGGATTTACTGAAATACACTGCTAAGGAGAGCAGCTGGCTAGACAGGAGAGGTCTGCTGTGCCCTATGTGATGTCATCACCATGTCATGCTCAGTGGAGCTGCAGGCAAATGTACCTTCATTGGGGCCAGGTGTGATGGTGCAAAGGACCCCTCACCTAAGATGGGACACAGGTTTGAGCTGCTGGAGTAAAGGATACTGCTGGGAGCCCAGCATGACTGCTTGGCACATAGAGTGTGGGCCTTCCTACCACGGTTTATATCAGGCCAAAGCAAGCCTTACTCTCTGAGCCTTGAGGCTAGTTTACTCTGGAGTGGGGTGAGGAAACCACCATCTCCCATGTCCTTGGTTTGTGCTGAGGCCACAGGCCTCTGTTTCAATATAAATACCCATGAAAAAACAAAGGGCAGCAACATAGTTAATTATATAATTATTAAAAAAAACACAATATGAGAATTTTTTTCATTTTTATTCTTCTTGCAATGGCTTTAAAATAATTTACAAAAATACATGCATTAAAAATATTGTTGGGGCTAAGAGTTACAGGAATGTAATATAGTTACGAATGAAAGCACAAAGATGAGTAGGAAGAAAACTGTATTATATTGTGTTCTGTGTGGAAAATATATAATGCTTATGCATAAGTATCATCATAAATACCCTGGGGAGTCTGAGGAATTATAAACACACACTTAGAGAATTAACTAGGAATATAGACTTAAAATATCCTATCATTGAGAAAGTAATTTTTTACAGTTTCTAACATTAGATATTTTGAAGTTATTTGTTTCAGGCTATTGAGTTTCCTTAGCCAATAAAGAAATTATTTGATGGCTGGGGTACTATTGTAACTGATATGGATACAATTAAGCTACTGTTTAGTGGTAATCTGTGTGATAATGATGTCAGTTTAGAAAACGAAAGATCCTATCCCTGAAGAGAAAAAACAGTTGGAAAATCGCTATAGTTGATAACTTGGACAGCAGTTCATGTCCCTAACAAGACTGCAGCTGTGTGAGAAGGGCTTGCAAGGATGGTATGAGAACATTTGTTGACATTTATTTTCTGCTTTTATTAGAAAACTAAATCAGAGAGATGAGCACAGGCACAGGGAAAAATTGACATTTTTCAGGTAAAAGTGTAAAAGAACAAAAAAGTGCAGAAAAGTGTAACATTACAAGGACCTTCTAGGACTCAAAATCTAGTAAATGAAACAGAAGTTATTTTAGTCATGGCTGTTGATCTAGCTAAGTGACCCATTAAACAAGGTCACTTAGTCTTGGAAGAATACAGGGTCTTTTCTTCCCCCTCAATCCTGTAAATTGAACTAAACTCAAATTGAAAGAAAATAAACAGATCTAAAGAAGTTGAAAAATAAAGCAGGGCCTCCCTGGTGGTGCAGCGGTTGAGCACTGTGCTGTGGAGCTGTCGGCAGCGGCGACGCAAGTTCGACGCCCAGCTGGGGAGAATCCCATGGTGCGGCAGACCTCTCCTGCCTCGCCCGGTGCTCCCCTCAGCAGTGTGTTTCTGATCTGCCTGTTCTGCTCCCCACTCTGTCTCTGGTGAACCCTCTCGCCGCCCCACGCCTCTGGCCTGTACCCCAGCTTGTATGTATAAATAAAAAAATAAATCTTAATATATATATATACTAAAGTTCATGATGATCTGTGTGCACCATGACCTGATGGAGAAGACTCCACTGTTGCTGGGTACTTGTGCTTTGAGGTGAATGTAACAATCATGGAGAATATAATAACTGGCATTTAATAAAAAATGTAAGACCTAATGTGTGTGTGTGTGTGTGTGTGTGTGTGTGTGTGTGTGCGCGCAAGTTGGTCTTGGCAAATAGTTTGATTTAGCCAATGAAATGATGATAGTTTTGTGAGTTCCATGGTCTTCCCACACCCTTCAGTGATATTCATTAAAATATAGGCATGAGGAAGGGTCCATTTTTCTCATTCCTAAGAGATCATTATTATCAAAGTCCCTCTGCTAAACATGCTGTATTTAGAAACAGAGAAAGAAAAAAAATATTTTAAAAATAAGTGGTATTAAGCCACCAGGGTACTGACTCAGTTAATGCATACAATTTATTTTTGATTGATTTTGAATGAAAACATTAAGAATAAAGTAACTAATATTTATATGTGAAATAAAGTAGCCAGAAATCGGTAGAACAGAGAAGACACTGAATAGCTTGCTATCTAACCCTTTCTCTCCTCTTCTCTTATACATATGTGGACTGAAATTTCCAGTCTCATTGCACTGAGATGTGGTCATAAAATAACGCCAACCATTAGGTGTCTGACTTTCACACTGACATACTGATTTCTTCCAAGTTTGCTTATTATACTAATTTTACAATTCTTCTCCTGATAGTGATCCATAGGCAGAGTAGCACAGAGGATATTCAAGTCATATGTTGAATAGAGATGTCAAAGATGCATTAACTCTATCTTATTCAAAACTGGGAGAAAAACCTCTGCCAACTAGGAAAGCCTACTTAAATCTTAGTTGGGTTTAGTAGGTTTTGTGGAAATGTATTTTGTTGCACCTACACTATACTATAACTCACTGCTTCATTTTTATATACAGAAGGAGGATGAACTTTCTTTTTGGGATGATAGGCTTTAGAATGTTGTAAATGAGAGCTTAAATTGATAAAATATTAGCCGATTTAAGAAATTAGTATTTTGATAAGAGTTAATTCTTGCCCTTAGCCAACAATGGAAACATAAAAGGAACATCCAATTGGTTTTCCTTTTCTTTTCCTCAAACTAAGTAATCAAAATAGATTAATACTGTTTATAAGATTTATAAGAGTAATGTTTATAAGGTTAATATTCTAGAAGGAGAAACATACATATAATAGTCTTTCTTTTACAATTTACTTATTATACATGACTGGTATGTGACATGATTCCATAATTGAATACTGTCATGAATTTCTAGCAACATCACTTTGGGATCATTGCTCTTTATATAATTGATTGCAAAATTTCTTGGTTTCCTCTAGTAGTAATCTCTTTCATGAGCAGTTTCTATTTTTCCCGCCTTGTGTTCTCCTTGCTAACTTCTGTTTTTCCAAATTCCTTTTAAAATAAGGCTTTTGTTGAGCTTAGAGTGGTCTTGGTTCCATGTCAATGGTTTTCTTTTCATCCCATGTAAGCAATTTCAATTGAAAAAATAAAACAAAATAATAAAAAAAAATGTTTTTTCAAAATGAGAAGTCTTGAAAGCATATGTTCTTCTTGAATTTGTTTGGATAATGCCTGTTGTACTCATAATCAATTGGCTTTATAAAACTTTCATGCTCCCACTGCCTCACAATGTAAAGAAGGAATAATATTAATCACATCTTCACTTTGCATAGTTGTGGGAAAATCCACATGAGAATGGACATATGCAACACTATAGTAATAGGTAGTATAATCACTTATCGATATGACTTAAATTTAGGACAACGTGGTTTATTTCCAATCTTGATGAAGAAAATGAAACACAATTTTTATCTACTATTGTCCAGAAATAACAATAAGATGCAATATATAACACATTATAAAGAAACAAACACTTCAAAAAGATATACCTACTAGAGAATATAAATAGTGGTATTATTTTTTTTTTTCTTTTTAAGCTGGGGCACAGGCCAGAGGCGTGGGGTGGCAAGAGGGCTCACCAGAGACAGAGCGAGGAGCAGAACAGGCAGATCAGAAACACACTGCTGAGGGGAGCAGCAGGAGAGGCAGGAGAGGTCTGCCGCACCATGTGGGATTCTCCCCTGCTGGGCATCGAACTCGAATCGCGCACTGCCCACAGCTCCACAGTGCAGCATTCAACCGCTGCGCCACCAGGGAGGCCCAATAGTGGTATTATTTACAACGAAAAAAAAAATCTCACTGTAGTTTCACTTCAACACTTCCAAGACACCTGTTGCAGACTGAATTTTTGTGTTCCCTCCAAAGTGCACATCAGGGAGCCCTAACCCAGTGTGACTGTATTTGGAAATAGTACTGTGAGAAAGTAAATAAGATTAAATTAATCCTAAGAGTGTGAACTTAATCGACAGGATTATTGTCCTTATAAAAAGAGATATTGTTTTTGTCTCTGTCTCTCTCTTTTAGTCTCTGAGTGCTCTAGCAATTATCTATCCACCTATCTATCATCTAGCTAGCTATCTAACTATCAGTGTACCTACCTACATATCATCTATCTAATCTATCTAGATAACTATCTATCTTCATCATCTTCTATACCTCTCTCTCTCAATTTGTATCTGTGTGGAATGAGGAAAGGTCACAATAGGACATAGTGAGCAAATGCTAGCGAGAAAGTGAAGATGAAAGTTCACACCATAAAATGAGTCAGTAGTAACCTTAATCTTAAAGATTTATTTTATTTATTTGTGGAAACAAGAACTGGAGGCGGAGGGGTGGGCTAGAGGTACAGGGGGTGGCTCGAAAGGATTCACCATGGACAGAGTGGGAAACAGAACAGGTGGATTTACTGAAATACACTGCTGAGGGGAGTGGCGTGTGAGACAGGAGAGGTCTGCTGCGCCATGTGGGTCAGCCTCCTGGCAGGGATTGAACTCATGCTGCCGTGGCTGGCAATAGATTCATAGTACTGTGACTTAACGCCTGCACCAACAGGGAGGCCCATAGTAACCTTAATCTTAAATCAACGAACTTCTAGAACTGAGAGAAAATTTCTGCCTGTCATTTAAGTTACCCAGTCTTTTCTTTTTTTTTTTTTTTTAAAGATTTATTTTTTATTTATACATACAAGCTGGGGTACAGGCCAGAGGTGTGGGGCGGTGAGATTGTTCACCAGAGACAGAGTGGGGAGCAGAACAGGCAGATCAGAAATACACTGCTGAGGGGAGCAGCGGGCGAGGCAGGAGAGGTCTGCCGCACCATGTGGGATTCTCCCCGGCTGGGCGTCGAACTCGCGTCGACACTGCCGACAGCTCCACAGCGCAGCGCTCAACCGCTGCGCCACCGGGGAGGCCCCAGTTACCCAGTCTTTTCTATGGTAGTTTGTTCTAAAAGTTTGAGCAAACTAATAGAACACACACACACACACACACACACACACACACTGCTTTGGCACTCTATTTCCCTATATGTTAGAATTAAAATTTAAGAGAAAATAATAAGCATTTTCAACATATAGTATATAGTTTTTACCCATTAAAATATATATATATGATTTGTGATTTTATCTTAATAACATCAATATCTTTTTATCATTTTCTAATGCAAATTCATGCCATTTCTATATTTGGAAAAGGTAGTGGAAAATATTGCAATCAAGAGTCATTTAGGTTTAATGTATATAACAGGTAATATTATTACCTTAAATCTTAATAATATAGGCTTTTTTGTGCCTTAAAAATGATTTTATCTGACATAGTTACTATGTCCGATACATAGTTTCTAGAGATACATTCTTAAGTTCTAATGCACATAAATATATTGACTTTTCTCAATATTATTAGGGTAAGCTTCAAGTATATTTATTTAGCAATTATTTCCTTTTTAATTAATATTATAATTATTTATTGACATACTTATCTTCTACATTATTACTTCTTTCATCTATTCAGTGACCATGACAAATATTCAGTTGTCACAAACCCCTAATGTTGAGGATTGCCAGGAGGTTGTAGGTCCTAGGTCTGTAGCTAGAAAAGAATTTCATGAAGCACCAGAATAAATCCAGCAAAAAAGTTTATTGGGAAATGAATGTACAGAACACAGTACAAGGCAGTGGGCAGTTTCGGTGAGAGAACTGCCCCTCGGACATAAATCAGAATCTTTGTAGTCTTTTTCTTTCCACGTAGAGGTAGAGGTATCATACTTAATTATGCATGTATACTTTACTAGACCACTACAGACTTCTAGACCTCCAGACCTCCATAGACCTTCACAAATACCCAATTGCTGCACCAGCCTTTGGCACTGCATCTGACATTGCCCGCAAAGAGCATCACTGGACATGGACACGTTCTGATAGCTCAAAGAGCTATTTGATGTTAGTGTATACCAGCAGCTCAAACAAACAAAAAGCCCTGTCCCCAGATTCCGGTTCTCCAGCACCACCTCCTGGTGCTGTTGAATACACTGGTGTCCAGTCTGGTGTCTGGCCCAGCCTTCAGGCTATGGCTGTAAGCTGCTGCAGTGTCACCTCTTTCTTCTTTCACAAGAAGCCTTTGTTTGAAACTTCTTGACACTATGGACACTATCGGGAGTAACTTGACCACTAGTGGCCTTAGAAAATATTTCTTTCCCCCCAACCATTTTTGTTACTTATATAACAAAACCTGATTTTGGTGAACTCTGAGCCCAGCAGTGCTGCAATTGTGTGTGCAAATGAGAATCCTCTGACAGTGATTGCCTCCCTCCTTGTCACTATTTGAACACTCTTTTAGATCTCTTTTCAGTGTTTTCCTCACTGCTTCAAAATGCTAGCCTTAAATAAGGAACTAAAACAAATAGTTTTGACAGAAATATATAGAACATACTCCCCCAAATATGTAAACATATTATTTTAATTGTATTTTTTATTGCACTAACTTGGGTATGAATATGATCCAAGATTCAATGGTATAGGTTCATTCCTCTTCAGATGAATGTCACCATCCACTATCAACACCAAGGTACCTTAGACCTGTCATACTCCAATGCGCCCCTTCCACACATTGATAACCCACACTCGTGTGTTTGCGTTTGGGAGTTTCAATTCTAAAGACAGATTACTAGGTGTTTTTTTTTTTTTTTTTGGCTTGTTAATTCCTGTTCATTTTGTTTGTTTGCTTATTTCTCTATATTCCACATATGAGTGAAATTACATGCTATGAATCTTTCGCCTACCGAATCATTTTCATAGCATATCCCTTCCAGTTCCATCCATGTTGTCACAAATGTCAAGATTTTTAATAGCTAAGTAGTATTCCATTGTGTGTGTGTGTGTGAGTATTGTGTGTGTATGTATATAGCATGCTATTAAATCACTCATCTGTTATTGGGATTTTAGTAATATCTACAATTTGGCTATTGTAGATATTATTCCAATGAACAAAGGATGCACACATCCTTTGCATTTGTATATTTTCGGTAGATACCGAAGATTAGAATTTTTGGATCAAGCCTCCCTGGTGTTGTAGCACTTTAGCGCTGTGCTGTGCAGCTGCCGGCAGTAGCAATGTGAGTTTGACGCCTGGCAGGGGAGATTCCCACATGGCCTGGCAGAACTCTCCTACCTGCCAATGAATAGGAAGGATCATCATTGTCAAAATGGCCATCCTACCCAACACAATTTATAGAGTCAATGAAATTCCAATTAAAATACTAATGGCATTCTTCAAAGAAATGAAGCAAATAATACTGAATTCAGAATAGCCAAAGCTTTCTTTTCCAAAAAAAATAAAAAAAAAATAATAGTAATGGAATCGTCATATCTCAAGAATTCAAACTATAATATAAGGTCCTAATAATTAAAGCAGCATGATACTGGAACAAAAATGGACACACAGATCAATGTAAGCGAATTAAGAAGCCAGAAAATAAATACACATGTTAATAGACAACTAATTCATGATACAGGAGTGAAGTAAAAATGTTGAAACAAGTACATTCTCTTCAATAAATGTTGGAAAAACTGGACTGACCCTTGTAAAAGAGGCAACTTAGACCCTGGAGCCATGCCATACATAAAAGTTGGTTCAAATGGAGAAACAACTTAGATGTAAGATGTGAAATTATAAAATATATAGAAATGTACATAAGAAAAACACCCCATGACATAAACTTCAGAAACATCTGTGAAGATTCATCTCAAGCAACAAGGAAAATGAAGGAAAACATAAAGCATTGGGACTATATCAATTAATTGATTAATGGGAGAAAATATTGGTGCACCATATATCTGAAAATGGACTGATATCAGAGCCTTCAGTTTCTTATCAAAGTAAGGTCTATTTTTTCCCTTCATACCAGCAAAATGAAAATTCAACTTCTAAAAGTGAATTAGTCTTTTCTGACTGAGTTTCAAATGTAAGCTTGTATATAAAACTAGAAGAAATAGAACAATGGCGTTTTGTTTGTGATGTAGATTCTGAAACTAAATCGCAATGTAAAACTTATGATGACACAATCATTTATTTCATCTTAATTAAATATGTGTTACATTGCCTAAAAATCCTGAATTTTTAAAATAAGTTTACTCTGGCTGGTATGCAAAGTAAAGTAAAATACATGAAATATAAGAAGGATTTATCCTTCTCTTAAAAATGAAGGACTAGATGACAAAATATGAGTATCTTATTCAAACCTATAGAAGTTGAGACCTTGACAGAAAGCAAGCTAAAAATATCTGACATCACTACTACAATGCAAGGACCTGTATTTTGCCAACAACTCAAGTAAACTTGGAAGCAAATTCTTCTCAGATCCACAAAATTGAAAGTCCAGTCAGGACAATACTTTGATTATAGTTTTATGAGAACCTAAACAGAAACCCAGCAGTGCCAGAACTGTGTGTCCTACAGAGCTGTGAGTTAACAACTGGTTATTTTGGGCATAAACTTGTGACAATTTGTTATGCATTAACAGGAAATGAAGGCAGTAGCTAAAGGACATTTAGATGGAGAGGCAAAGCTAGAATTAGGCACTTAATATTGTGGTTGAGTCAATAAATTGCAGATGGATAAAAAGAGTAAGAGAAAATTAGAATGCAGACTATATGGATTAAGCATTTTGAAACTTACTGAAAGTTATTTTGTCGGGCCTCCCTGGTGGCACAATGAGTTAGCACAGTGCTGTGGAGCTGTCGGTGGCTGCGGCATGAGTTCAGTGCCCTGCTGGGGAGATTCCCATGCGGCATGGCAGACCTATCCTGTCTTGCCTTTTGCTCCCCTCAACAATGTATTTTGGTCGATCTGCCTGTTCTACTCCCCACTCTGTCTCTGGTGAACCCTCTCACTGCCTCACACCTCTGGCCTGCACCTCAGCTTGTGTGCAAAAATAAAATAAATCTTTAAAAAAAGAAAGTTATTTATTTTCTGTGTCAGTAAATTATTGACTCTTAGTCTATCCCTTGTTATATACGTTCTTTACAATCCAAAACATATCCAACTTTGTTTAAATCTATATTCATGGAGATTTTTTATGAATCAATGTGATAAAAAAAATAGATTCTCAAGAGTATCCTTCATTTTGTCCAAATTTAGGGTCAGATATAGCTAAATTAGCAATGAAAATAGTCAAAATTCTGAAGTCTAATTTCAGAAATAGGAGAAATATCAATATAAATTGTAATTAACTACCTCAGCAGATGAAGATCACTTGTTATCTTTATTTGAGTCCATTTACTTTTTTATATCTTTAATTTTGTAAATATATTGAATAGCCTTCTATGAAGAAGATAGGATAGAATGTGACTATGGTAATGTGAGAGTGTAACGGCAGCTTTCCAGAGAAATCAGACAGCACTCAGAGAGGTGGAGAGAGAGAGATTTAATTGTCACACAGGCGGGGACAGCAGGATCGCTCCCAAAAGTGGAAGCCCCATATCACAGGAATGGTAAGGTTTTATAGAGTTTGTATGAGGAAGCCTGTCACCCCATCTATCATAGACTTTACCGTTCGGGAATGGGGTCAAAGTAGTCATAGGTTCTACTGTGGGCAAGCAGCACTCACAGGAACTTTCCGCTCCAGCAAGCAGCAGTATACAAGCATCATAGCATCTTCCTGCTTCAAGAGAATGGAGTGAGGGCCTCCTTGGTGGCTGTCACAGCTGTGGAGTTGTCGGCAGCGCACGATGAGAGTTCGATGCCCGGCCGGGGAGAGTCCCACATGGTGTGGCAGACCTCTCCTGCCTCGCCCGCTGCTCCCCTCAGCTGTGTATTTCTTCTTTTTTTTTTTTTTAAAGATTCAT
>PVIJ01015989.1:0-34350 GCA_004024925.1 Scalopus aquaticus
CGCCATGTGGGATTCTCCCCGGCCGGGCGTCGAACTCGCGTCGCCGCTGCCGACAGCTCCACAGCGCAGCACTTAACCACTGCGCCACCAGGGAGGCCCTTTAATCTTTTTTCTTAAGAACGCTCTTTGAAGATGTATTGCGGGGTGTCTATTGTCTAAGTCTTTTGTAGGCTTCTTGGTCATTAGTGGGTGTTGCAAGGGGTGATTTTACCCACAAGTAGCAGAGTTTTTGATCGGTACTTCACACACCTCAAGTCTATGCAGATGGCTTTGCTTTGTATGCTAGACTGGGAGGAGGGGTTTCCAGAAGATTCTGTAATATGTTCACAGATGTAACCATGGAAACTGTGTGTGTGTGTGTGTGTGTGTGAGAGAGAGAGAGAGAGAGGTGTTGATACTACACTGTTGGCTCTGAATATAGAGAAGGGAACCAAGAACGAAAGAATGCAAAGTGGCCTCTAAAACTGGAAAGAGCAAGGGACTCATTTTCTCCTAGAGGTTCCTGAAAGAGGATAGTCCTTCTAACATGATAATTTTAGAAATTCTGATTTCTAGAACTATAAGACAATAAAATTGTGTTCTAAGCCACTCAATTTTCGGTAACTTGTTAAAGCGGCACCAGGAATGTTATGTAACATGTAACATCAATCGATCAGGAGCTGCATGTCTAACCTTTCATGCCTGCATAGAATAGATGCTTAAAAGTCATTTTGTGACTAATGACTATTTCATCAAGAACATTTAAATTATAGTTATTAAACAATAGCCAGTATGACTGATTAGAAAATGATTTAAGACTGATGTCAAAGAAGGCATTCTAAAACTGGAGAGTTAGATTTATACTTTAGAACTGTATCTCTTGTGGGTGTGAACTAATTGGGGGGGGGGTGGTGGTGGCAGGAAGAGAACATAGCAAAGAGGTTTTCAAAAAAAATGAGGCAAGATGCCATAAGATCTGTTCAGAAACAGAAACCAAGGAGGAAGCTGCAAGGATACATAGGAAATTGTGATTGAATGCAGCTAAGCAGGCCTGATGAGTTGATGGGGGATTAGCTGGACAGTGGATTCCAGCTTGAATTTGCTTATTAGCCTCTTGTGTGATCTTTAAGAGGCATTGCAATATTGGTAGTTCTATTTCTCTACTGTAATGTAGAAAAAAAGTATTTATTGATAAAATATACCACAGTTGACTCACATTTGGCAAAAAGTTAACAGCAAAAAATTGTGCTACAATGACTTTTCTGAGATGTCAATGAGTACTTATTTATTGGTCACTATGCTAATATTTATGCTTCTTTTGCCATTTACCTCTTTGTTATTTGAGGAAAATCACACTTTATGCTTTTTATTCTCTTCTGTGAAATGCCATTATTTTCTGAAATGGCTCAATTGCACTTAAAAGCAAAGCTTATTAAAGAGCTCTGTTTTCTTTGCTTCAAAATGTCTTATAAAAAAGTACAACAGCTGGAGGACAAGACCATAAATGAATGATATTACTCAGTTCATAGCCTTCAAACACTGTGACTCATTAAAAATCCTGATGGGTAAATTGCCTGGTATCTCAATTTCAATATAACGAAATGGAGGACAGAGACAGTGCTTGGTTGCTGCCCTTTTGGGTCTAAAGAAAACTGTAACTTCACATAAAAAGTTCATTTTATCTCCATTTGTCAATGCAGGGGAAAAAGCAACTCTATTTTAAATTATTTTAGTGTATTGCATATACTATATCAATGAAAATTTTTGCTAAACATTAAGGGTTCTCCTCTAAAAGAATTAAGTGATTTACTTCACATCAACGTAACAATTTTTAAAAAAGAAAATTTTAATTGAGTGTTGTGAACTTTCATTGTCTCTCTCTTAATCTCAACCCTGCAAGGGCTGAGCCAGCATTTTATCGTGCTATAAAGCTTTGAGTAAAGAAATGGACCTGAATATACTACAATTAAAGTACATACGTTAGTGAGAGATGTAGGTATATACAGGCATTTGCTATGACAGAGCTGTGACAGAGGGAAGATGGGGTAATACAGGAGGCAGAGGAGTTATTTTAAAAGAAAAGAATATCACAAAGATATTGATGTGAGAATGTTTCAGGTGCCTTTTTCAAGGTGGAAAGGTTTTGGCTTGAGAAAAAGAGTGAGTCATTGGGGAAATCAAGTCTGATGCAGAAGGCAGAAAGCAATGAAACAAGAAATGAAAGGCATTATTCAAGTCAATAATTAGCTGATGAGAATTGTTAGTGAAGGTTCATAGGTACAATTGTTGGACCAGGCTCTGAAAGCACAAATGGATTTAAGCATTTAAATAAAACATTTAAGTAAAAAAAAAAAAAAATGGATGGGATGGATGGGATAGGACACACACACAAATGCCTTCCAAGAAACAAAGCCTACTTGACGACTTGGGAATGAATTGACAACCAATTAGATTCCAACAAGAATCTAATTCTTGTTGGAGAGATATTCAAATGAGAATGAACAGAGGCAGCGTCACAATTAGGGAAACTAAATAATTTTGAAACTGCATTATTTAACTTTGGATTTATTCACACCTACGCAATGTCAGAAACCTGGAAATTTTTCCAGATTTTCCCCTCAGTAGAAAAAAGGATGGTATTTTAATCAGTCTTGCAAATGAACTAAATACTAAGTAGGGAAGAGGGAAAGGTAGTTCAAGCAAAGGTGTAAGTTACAAGGCACAGGCTATTATAGGCCTGTAAGGCCAGGTAGGGAAAGTGTGGTTAGAAAAATTTCACTAGGTTAACCTGGGAAGGATTTGGTCTGACAAGTGAAAAATGTGGAATTTTTCCTCTTGGGGCATTTAAAAGACACGGGAATATCTACACCAGATAAAATTTGAGAACACAAAATGCTGTTTTAAAAGGAGAATGAAAGATGTCTTTTTAGGCCATTAATCAGTCTGTGGCAAAGAAAGTCATTGACATTTCTAAGTATGGACGATACTCTTTGCAAGATTATATTTGTGTATTTTACTTAAATTGATGAAGTTTATTCTAACAATCAAGGATACAGGGAAGTCACTGAACACAGCTGAAAATCTGAGAGGACGAAATGCTTTTTGTAGACGCTGACTTATTTTTCAGATTTTATCATTAAGAGGGTAGAGCAGAACTTCAGGGATAGATTTCAGTCCCGTTCAACAGCAGAAATGCCTAGTTTGCAATCAGTCTGGAAAAAGAATTGTTGTACATACTAGTTCTTCCACCTCTGTCAGTTTCTTGGATATTGCCTCTCCCAGCCTTTATGAGATTATTGGTTCGCAAGGAAATGGAAGTGGGTGTATGGGGTAAATCCTACCATTAAAACACATAAGCTGACAATAAGTGTCGCGCGCTTGACCAGCAAGGACGACAGGGGGCAGCAATCTTTCAGCAAACCTGCAGTTTTTATTCTTCTATTCTTCTTCCTCCCCCCTCCGGGATCCCTCTACATTTATACGTTTAGCGAGCCAATCACCATAAAGGTCAGGTCTCACGTAGCCAATCATGATAAATGTCAGCGCAAGTGTCCAATCCGCACTCTGTCCACGTGCACACCCCAGCGCACAAGCAGAGGCAGGAGGTGTCCATGCCCTCAGCAGCTGCCGGGTGGGGATTTCCGCGGCTGGGTGGTGTGGCCCAGGCGCGCTCCCGACAAATAAGTATTAGAGAGAACATACTTTTCATTCAGAAGTAATGCATTATTCCAAATTCCGGAAACATATTACTTTTTCCTATTACTTTTCTATAATTAATATAAGGCATTATAATGGAGACTTTCTATTTCTAGGAATTTATTTAAAAGATGATAGAAATTTCAGTGAGTAAAAAGAGGTAGTGATATCAAGTTCTGAATGCACACTCTTAAGTAATGATGATCCTTATTTTTTTAAATTATAGCTTGGTACTAATTTAAAACTTGATTCTTTGGGGAAAATATAGGTTAGATTAGTTTATCAAACTGTCTAATTTGGCAATGGCTATATTAATTATATATGTATATAGGTGTATATGTATATTTTTTCTTAACTGTAAGAAATATTTTGTAATGAAATTGACCCACAAATACTTCCTGAAGACTTACTACATGTTACTAAATTTTCTAATCACTACAAATACAGCAGAGCACAAAAAGAATAGCCATTCCCATAGAGCTTCAATTTCATGGTGAAAATCAGGAAGCGATTAATAAGCTACTCGTATCAGTTCATAATATAAATTATGAGGAAAAAGAAACCAGGGTGAATGTGATAGAAAAAAGATAACAGTCAAAAATAAATTAGGCAATCTGAGAAATCCTTTCTAATGAAGAATCATTTGAGCAGAGACCTGGACAAAAAATAACCTAAGGCTAGCTGGGAAAAGTGCTTTGTCCATGTTTGCAGCCACAAATACAAAGGTCCTGTGGTCAGGTGGTGCTTGGCCTGCAGGAGGTCAATGGGGGAGGGGCAGATCAGCAAGATAGATGGTGGGAGGAGCTGAGACCTGACTTTGTATAGTACTTGAAGTAAAATAAGGTGACTGGAAATTCTACGCAGAGGATCATGACTTGACTTCCCTCTGGCATTTGTGGGGACAGACTCTTGGAGAAGGAACGGAGGCTACAGCGGTGATGCAAAATGAGAAGTCTTAGTGGGTTAGGCTAGGATGATTACAGTGGGAAATTTTAAGAATGGTTAGGAGTGTGCTGTGAATATTGAACCTTCTAGCATTTTTGTGGGATTAATACAGTGTGTGAGAGCAAAAGAGAGAAATTGTTTTCAGCATGAACATATGTAAAAGTGAATTTATTTGCAGCATGATTCAGAATAGCCAAGAGGTGGAAACACTCTCCCCACTTTCCATAAAAGGTGCAGTTATTGCTTTGTCAGTTAGGAAAGTAGGAGAGAAGCAGATTTGGGGGCAGCAGTAGACAAAGGAATAATGAAATTTGATCTGTCTATGAGGGACCCAAAATGGAGAGGCCATATAAACAGATGGTGTGTCAGTTTGGCTATCAGAAGACAGACTGAAAGTGACTGATATTTCTTGCTACTCCTAAGTTTCTTGAGTTGTTTGTGGGAAAGCGAGTTGATGAGATAATGTAAGGAGCCAGCGGGGGTGATTAAACACCAGTAGACTACAATTTAGAGGTATCTCAATGAATAACTGTTTAGAACAACTACAAATGAAAGTCAGATCTTCTGAAAGAAATTAGGCCAGAAATCTAGGTCCTCTTTCTTGAGATGGGGGGCCTGGGGAAGGCCTGCACTTTCTCCCCTGCCAGACTTCATGGGAGCTTCTAACATATCCCAGAAGGCTGGTGTCAGACAAGACTGGGCAGACACTATTATCCCAGCAGGCAGTCCACATGGGGAACCTGGACTTCTACTCTCCCCTTCATCGCTAGAGTAGTGTCAAAGATGACTGTGGGGAGGGAGGACTTTACAGAGGACCCCCCACTTTTCTGGAGAGGCCAGTTATCTAGGGAGGAGCTGAACCCCATCAGAAGTAAATAGGCAGACATCTCCTGGAGGGTCAGCATTGAGTGGGGGAACTGGACTTTTCCCCATACCTACACCAATGAAGAGCGTGCCTTGCTGCAAAGGTACCGTCACTGCAAACTAGGAAAAACAGATGGTTGGAGTAGGATCTCGAGTTTCCTAAAATATAATACCCATGATGCCTTGGTTTCCATTGCAAACCACTTGTCACACCAGGAAGATGTCAAATGTAATAATATTAATAAGAAGACAATGAATGCCAAGAGCAAGA
The DNA here is from genome assembly GCA_004024925.1 of Scalopus aquaticus. Classification (NCBI taxonomy): domain Eukaryota; kingdom Metazoa; phylum Chordata; class Mammalia; order Eulipotyphla; family Talpidae; genus Scalopus; species Scalopus aquaticus. The sequence continues at coordinate 5,756 of PVIJ01015989.1, forward strand.
TGACAGAGATGTTAGAATCACCTGACCATGCTTCAGTGCAGTCACCATGAAAACACTTCAAGCAGCAATCACAAGGCTGCGTGAGGCAGATGGAATGAAAGTCTCTGCAGAGAAACAGACCCTATCAAGTCAGTATGAAAGGGAAGATGGGGTAATACAGGAGGCAGAGGAGTTATTTTAAAAGAAAAGAATATCACAAAGATAATGATGTGAGAATGTTTCAGGTGCCTTTTTCAAGGTGGAAAGGTTTTGGCTTGAGAAAAGAGTGAGTCATTGGGGAAATCGAGTCTGATGGCAGAAGGCAGAAAGCAATGAAACAAGAAATGAAAGGCATTATTCAAGTCAATAATTAGCTGATGAGAATTGTTAGTGAAGGTTCATAGGTACAATTGTTGGACCAGGCTCTGAAAGCACAAATGGATTTAAGCATTTAAGTAAAACATTTAAGTAAAAAAAAAAAAAAAAAGGATGGGATGGATGGGATAGGACACACACACAAATGCCTTCCAAGAAACAAAGTCTACTTGATGACTTGGGAATGAATTGACAACCAGTTTAACACAATACATTTAACCTTGGGTTTTGGGATAGATTTTTAGCTATGTCACACACTGGCTTTTCATTTAAATAAAAGTATTAAAAAATGTAAACATATTCTGCACCTTCTAGATGCCAGCTTCCAATCTATAGACTGCAAGAGATTTCATATTTGTGTGTTTATCATTCATCACATGGTAATTAGGTAGCACTACTTTAATTCTAGTGAACGAATCAGTGAAGAGTCCAGGTGGACTTCAGAGGTAAATGATGCATTTAAAACCAGTGAAGGTAAATGTCATGCAGCACAGAGGAGGATGGATGTTTTGGAAATGTTCTGAAGGAAGTGTCAGAGGATTACGTCATCTCACATCACAAGACACTATGTGTAGTCCTGCCAAAATGCTGTGCTCCAGGCCGTGATGCCATCCTCACAAGACTAGACTAGCAAGGTGCCAAAAGGAGCCATTAGTACACTATTCACAGAGGGGTGGGGATTTATTTTCATTCTTCATAATCATGGGGATTATATTAATTTCCTAATTTCACTAATATTGGTTCATGATGCTACAGTTAATTCCATAGGCTCGCTAAGGGAAAGGATGTAGACAGTGTAATGTAGCGAAGTACTAACAAAAGCCTACCATTAAAATCACTTAAGTCAACACGGGAGATCCATAGGAAGTTTTCTCCTTGAAAATGGATATCTGCATTCTTGAAGCTGGAGAAATACTGATTTAAGTTGTTCAGCAGAGGACTTGTCTGGTGCCATCAGAGGTTTAGAAAGCATGTGGGAGATGAATTGCAGCTGGGAGAGGATGGACCAGGCAGGTGTGTTAGATCATCAGTGCAATCAGGCTGTGGTGAGAGAATGTGAATTATAAGCAGCAGGGGGAAGACAGTGGAAAGAGTTGAAGGACCTGCTGGTCGGTTTTGGAACTGGTAAATAACACAAATGAACCGGTGGCGGGGAAAATCTGATTACGGAGGAATTTTTGTTTAGTTTTAGAAAAATGACAAAAATCAAGCAAGAGGCATCATGAGACAACATCTTTAAACCCAGGGGAGGTCGATGAAATTAATATTGTGCATTGAAAATGATTCTAAAGTGGAAGGAGTTAAATGACACTGAAAATTTCCAAAGGAGCCCAGTGGAGATTAGAGGACAAAATGACATGGATGGAAATCCCAACAATATATCACAACACCAGAGAAAAATGAATTAATGGAGCCTGAAAAATTAGGCTTATAAAGTGTGGAGTAAAGTAGATGAAAATTATAAATTTCCTTAAAGATAAGCAATTCATCATTATGGACTTCAAGGTACGTTCTAAAATCTGCAGGGTATCAATAACCACTAACACATGCAAAGCCTAGGATTTGTTTTTAAATTTGTATTTTAGATGAACAGTTGGAGCTGTACCTTGCAGTTCTACAGAGGGAAAAATGACAATTTGTGTGGATAACAGAAAAGGGAAAGAACTTCACTACTTATACTGGGCTAATGCATTTTGTTAACATTTGTTCATTTAGACAAGAGGCTCCCTTATAATCTTGAGGGAGCTGAGTCTAATTGTAGACCAAGAATTGTGGCTGTTTCTATATCCATTTAGAAGGTATTTCATCAGAGGTATCATTTGACCAAAAAGACATCTAGAAGACTTCATAACATGTAATTATATAAAATCTTAAGAGCTAGATAAACCTAATGTACAGTCATAGAAGTTAGGTGAGTGGGGTCTAGGTGGATATTGATGGGTGGGATGTGGGAAACATTCTCTTCTGGGACCTGCAGGTGGCCACACACACAGGTGTACCTCTGTATAAATGTATTGGGTGGGCGCTTACGGTTAGTGCACTTGCTGCATTCTACCATGTGGATACTGAACATCATTACAAACTTTTTACAAAATGAAAAATAAGTTGTTAATCTGTCTGTACATCAGTGTAGCCAATAGAGGCGGCAGGAATGAGACTTTACCACCACCCCACCCCCCAGGCACACAAACACGGTGATTTGAGGTGTAGCTTAAAATTATTTTTTACCTGTTCTTGAAAATTTTGCTTCAAAATTCAGTGCAAAATAAAACAGAGAAAAAAAGTCCATCTCCCCCATAAAAGAAAAAAAAAATTAAAGGGAAAGGACCTTTTCTACCCACTCAAGAGGGAAGCTTTTTCTGGTTTTATGCTGTGAAGAGAAAGCCAGCTTTGCTCTTCTCCCTTGTTCCTCATAGTCAGTTCTTTTCCTCTTGTCAAGCAGCTTGACTGGTTTTTGAACAGAGACACCAGTGCCATCCCCACAATAGGTGTTTTCATGTTAGAATGGGGGTATGTGTGAATTACATTACTCACCCCCTTTGGGGGAACACTGGGCTCTTTTTCCACATAACAGAGAACTAGAGGCACCACAGTGATTCAGAGTCAGGGGGATTCGAGAAAATGGAGCACAAGTGATGTTTAAAACTGAATAATCATGTCTTCATCAATGCCCTAATGAATGTATAAAGAAATTAAACTAGTCAATTGAATTAATTGCAGGAGGCAACCTTCTGGCAAAAGCAAATGAATTGATTCAACTAATTTGTGCCCTCTCTCTGTTTTTACTTAAGATGGAAATTTTGATTAAAAAAGATATCCATTTCTAGTATTCCCACCTGGATGGATAAAAGAGAATCTGAATGTCTTATTCAGAGTCTGATAACAGCTAATTGCTTGGGATGTTAAGTTCCTGCCTATATCTTATTTAGAAGAACACATGATTTTGATATGTCTTATTTCAATTAATCCCTGAAATTTTAACAGTCTTCTCAGAACACATGAAGATTATGCGGGAGGTGTACCACATTAGATTTTGAGGCCATTCCTATTCTTTGGCTTCACTCTGGAAGAATCAGCTCAGGAGTATAAGAACTTGTTTTGAACTTGTCTAGTTTTGTGAAAGCTCTTCATGGAGTGGTAGATGGAATTAGGCTAAGGATGGAGTGTCAGGAATTCTAATTTGGGTTCTTAATTCATCCTGAGAAGGAGAAACAGGGGAGGCAGTTAATGAACTTTGGCAGTGAGGGGGGTAGATTCAAAAGGGTAGAAATGGAAAGGACTTTAGAGGCCTCATTATCAGTGGTGTCAATCTGACCTACAGGCCAAATCTAGCACAACCAGCTGATTGTACGGTCTGAATGGCCTGGGAGCGAAGTATGAATTTTATAGATGAATAAAAGCAATCAATTTGACGATAAGGAATATTAACTCTAGCTCCAAGTCAGCAAAAACTATCCTTCCTAAAAACATCTTTTGTTTTCCAGTTGACATATATAATAGAACAATTGTTCATTATTATTTTCAATTATGTCAAGGAAATTTTGCTTACTCTCTTTTTATATAAATTTCTGCAAAAAATTCTTGCGTTTGTTTCTTTTTCCTTAAAGCTTAGATGGTGGCAGTTTGACCCTATAGGGAAATGTCTAACCCCTGACCTAGAGTAGTAGGTTTTTCTCAAATTTTGCCATGACTCAGAATCACCCAGAGGCCTTGCAGATATCTTGGTCATGTTGTCAGAACCCTGGTGCAGTATCACCGGTATGGGGCCCAGGAACTGGCATTTCTAACAAGTTTCCAGGATTTGCTGAGGCTGCTAGCTATGGGTGCATGAGTTGAGAACCACTGGTCAAGATCAACTGTTAAATTGGAGGAAACTGAGGCTGAAGAAAGGATGTCATCTTACCGGGTAACAGCTCCAAAGTGGCAGAACCCTATTTCAGATAGAGTTTTTGGCTTCCGATTTAGAGTACTTTCCTGCAGAAAACTTTGACCTAAGGGATTGCATACAGAGTTGCCATGAATTAAGCGAGAAAATTCAAACTGAAATCTATTTGTCTGTAGGATGATGTCTCAAGGGTACAAACCCTATCATTTTGCAGGTCTAATCACTTTTAAAAGCTGTTTTCAAGGCTACATTAAGGAGTCATTAGATTGTTCTGAATTTCATCAGTCTGTGTCAACATGCGTCTGGCCTAGATCAATAAGAAGAACATGGGGGGGAATACCCTTGCAGTGAGTGCTACGTGGCTGCTTAGTAATGGGACTATTTGATGTCAATAAAGCGCCATCTTGCTCCTCGAGTCTCATTCTGTGTCCATTCCTATCCCCACATAACCCTCTGTATAAAGAAGAGAACTTTTTAAAGCTCTGAAAAATATAAGTAAAGAGATTGGTCATTTAATCACGGAACTATTTTTTGCAACTAAATTCTTCAAAGTGTGTGGCCTTGATCTTGACATACTTAATTCAAATTTTCTATTACTTTTGCTTGGAAGTGGAATGAGATTCCTTCATCCATGGCAATGATGTTAATTTATGTCCTGAATCTTTTCCATGTAAAATTAAACAATTTATTCCTATTGAAATTTTGCCTTATTATTTCTTACAGGTAAATGGGAAATCATTACTTAATATTATTGAAGAGAGAAAAGGAATGGAATCAATAGCGTGGATGTAATGATTTGGAAAATAAATGTAAACACAGGTGATGCCAACCCATCTCTACCAAGTGACTGCAACAAAGAAAGGCCACTGTGTTCCAAGCAATTGGCATTTACAGTTTTCTGCACATGATCGTAATAATCACAGATTTTCCTCACAGACTTACTATGTACCAGAAAATATTCTGGGTGCTTTCCTTTTTTAAAACCTTTACATTAACGTCCTAAAGTAAGTACTATTATTATCTGCATTGTCTTCACAAGGGATGGAAACAATAAGAATGTATGCTTCATTATATTGTCCCTGGGGAGACCTGTGGAAATGTCTGGGTACTATACTATTGGGTACCACAACTGTGGGAAGGGAGTGTGACTGGTATCCATCAGGAGAGGTCTTAAACATTCTACCATACACAACACAGCCCCACCACACAAATAACTATTTGTCTCAAAGTGTCAACAGTACTGAAACTGACGGATTCTGCTTGAGAGTCTTTCCTCTGGACTTCCACAATATACAACTCAGAAGGACTAAGAGTCATCTGATGGCAGAAAATGATTCCTGTACGAATTCAGACACTACGGATTAACTTCTTAGTGTCCTTTTGACTAGAGAAGTTTTTCCTTTAGTTAAACTGGCACACTGCAGGTCTTCCGTCTTCTCCCTAAATTAATGTTCACTTTTAATTCCAGATTCCACAAATGGAGAAACTAGGAAAACATTATGACTTTGTAATTTTGGAAGGTAAGCTTTTATCTTTTGCTTCATCTTATCAAAAAAAAAAAAAAATAAAACAGAGGTTGTGGATGATCAAGAATTTTCAACCAGTGTTCTTGGGCTCCTACCATTTCTAATGTGTCTCCATGAGGACCCAGCCCTGAAAGTTTTTCTCTTGATCAGTTTTTAGAAAATGTTAGCCCACAGTTGGAGCAAAATGTTCTTATCTTTGGATGCACTGCTAAGAAAGGATGAAATGGGGCCTCCCTGGTGGCGCAGCAGTTAAGCGCTGTGCAGCTGTTGGCAGTGGTGATGTGAGTTTGACACCCAGCCGGAGAGATTCCCACATGGTGCAGCAGACCTCTCCTGCCTCGCCCGTTGTTCCCCTCAGCAGTGTGTTTCCGTCCATATGCCTGTTCTGCTCCCCACTCTCTCTGGTGAACCCTCTTGCGGCCCCACATCTCTGGCCTGCACCCCAGCTTGTATGTAAAAATAAATCTTTTTAAAAAAAGGATGAAATGTATTATGGTTTAGTGAGAAGGTTGTATATATCAAGTTTTCATAAGCAATATACTTTCTGCCTCATTATACCTCAAGAGGAGCTGTTTCCTAGGAGGTGCCTATTTCTGTTAAGCAACTGGTAAAACTAAAAATCTTAGAACAATGAAGTGAGAAGGATTTTCTGCTTTCTTTGGCTTTCTGTAGAAATGTTTCTAGTGTAGGAGTACTGAGACCATACCAGGATGGGAGGTCAGAAAACATTCAGACTCTTCTTGATTGTAAACAAAGGAGATGATGGGGGAGCTAATGGCTCAGATCTCAGAGAGAGGAGATGCTCTAACCTGACTCCTCATTACAGACCTCCACAGCCTCGCACTGTTGTGGGGTTTGTGCTTAAATTTAGAATGAATTGAAGAGTCAGCTTTCTTTGAGACAAAGGGTCAACTTTTAAGCCTGAGTGATTACAATAAGTAGGGGACAATTGTATGTTGAAGAATAAAATTAAACTTTTAGTGGTAGCTTAATGTAGTATATACATATATTGATTTCCAGTGATGCATGCCTTAAACTGATGCGTTGTTTTAATGCTATGCTATTTCAATTAAAAAATAGTTCATTCAATTCTAGGAATACAATATAGATTTAGTAGTGGGGGATTCTTAGGTAGTCTCCAGACTTTGGTGTCTACAGACACCAAAGAATTAAGATACAGTTTCCATTGCATAAACACTGCAAGCTGACAGTGGTGTATCTGTACTGTCAATTATCTTGTTTCTTATTCCTCTTTGAGACTTACAGTTATCTTTTTCTGCTTTGTTTGTCCCAATGTCCATTTAATTTGTTTTCCTTTTCTTCTTTCAGCACTGCCCTACTTTCCTCCAAAGTGTTCCAACATTAAACCCCAAGAAAGAGAACTGAGAATGTCAGAATCCATGGATATACAACAAACTTGACATTACCTATTAAAGGAGACAAGGTAAAAGAATATGTGTTTGTGTGTTTGTCTGTAGGGTGTCACCAAACGTTGGAGAACTAGTCAGTTTTCTCAAAGTCTGCAAGATGATGGAGAGAAAAGATTTTTATCCCCTTGGAGTCTTACTTAGTTTCTTCAATTCATTCTCACATTTTGTAGAAAAAATTAAAACTCCTCTACATATAATTTGTAAATTGAAGATATCATTATGGAGACACTCATCCTTAGGGCTTATTAAGATTATTCTGGTTCAGCTGAACTTTTGTGTTTGTGGAAAGAACTGGAAAAATATTCCATCCAACTTCAATACTTGTGGCAATTATAAAGCCGCATAGCTCAGTGAACCAGACTCTTGCTGGAAGAGAAATAACCTGGCTCCGATACTTCTACTATAAAGCTCCCATTGATTTTAGTGGGCAGGGAATCTGGACCTCTAATTTTTTATCCAGCTCTCTTTTGTTCATTACATTACTGAGAAAGGTGAGCTAAATTTTCTGAATATGTTTCTTCCTTTATTGAACTGTACAAAGTTGATTTCCTTGACTTATAGGAGTCTTTCAGAATAATTGCATGTTGCTAAAATCTCTATCACTGCACTTCTTACATTTCATTGACTTAAAATTATAGCAACTACATTGACTGAATGATGTTACTGGAAATGGTATCAGTCAACAGAAGGATATTAATGTGAATACGCATATATATATGCTTTAGACAAATTAACAGGTGTATCTTTATAAAGTTTCGTCAGCATCAACCAACTCCAATGTGTCTTAGGGTATCATGCTTAGCAGTCTCAGTTAAAAAGTGTCTTCCATTGGAAATCCAAAACAAAGGATATTACTAGTAAAACCAGTTATTCTACAGATATTAGGGAACATAAAATAACATGCATTGTCTGCTCATAAAAAAGAAAAGTGTTCTGTATATAATGGGATTCAGGCCGTTGTCAGTACGGCATGATATAACAAACCTTTACCTACATTAGCAAAACCTAGCAATGATGTAAGCCACTAGATGATACACAAAATGCTTAAAGAATTGACTGATAATGCACTGATTTCTAAAATCCGCTTCTTCCATTAATATGCTAACTCCTTTTGCTTAAAATTGACCAGTTTGGCATAAAGCAGCTGTACTCTTGATTTGGGTCTAATGGTGACACTTAGTAATCCAACAAGACACACTTTGAATAGAGCAACAGTTCCACAGTGCAACACTGTATTCTTGCCTGGCCAAGAACCCCCCACATCAGGGGTACTAGTAGTTGAAAAAAATAGAAGCATTTTCTAATTCCGAAATGTAAATAAAAGAATAGAGACTTTTTTGTTATTGTTATTTATATCTTTTACATTTTGTATTCCCCTTGGGTAACCATCCACCAATTCACCTGTGACCCATCTCTGTGGTCCCTTGTGTCCTTTTCTACTTCATTTTGTGCCCTATCCTCCCCTCCCCTGCTGAGTGTCTCTCTCCTATTTGGTTTCCCTGTAGTCCTTTATAAGTGTAACCAGAATAGAGACTTTAAAGTAAAGGCAGAAACTAATTCTTCAAATGAAGTGATATTCAGAATGTCATTAGAAGTGGAAAGATGAAATCAAATTTCTCGTAACTTTTACTCATTCACCCATTTCATAATTCCATTCACTAAATCATCCAGCAAATATTTAAATGCCTATTCCAGAGATGGGGGGAGAGAGAAGTGTTTAAAATAGTATCATATTCATAAATGTAATGATGCTGGAAATGGATATTTCTATTAAAAATTAAAGATCCAAATATGCTTTTAATGAGAATATATTCCAAAAGTAACCCTTTCTGATTTAATTAAAAATATTTGCATGTCTTAAAATATTCTCAAATATGATTTAGAGTAAAATGATAGATGCCAGTTTCTGCAGCTTTTCAGTTCAGAATGGTCCTTGACTTATTTGTTAATTGTACATATTAAACTAACATATGCTAAGATCACAGTCTATGAATTAAACTTAAGGGGAAACTGACAAAATGTCATTTTCCATTGACCGCTTTTAGGATTATTTTTGTGATTTAATGAGGTAGTTCAGTAAAGCATTTCATATTAAATCTTCTTTTCCACAATAACTCTATTACATATTCATAAACTAGCTCAAACCTTCATTCTTCTGTTTATGCAAAGAAAATTGAAGTTACTAAATAGGTATATATATTAACTATGGGAAATAGCAGTCGAAGTGGCTGTGCACATTATGTATCTTATCACTGGATTATTTTATGGTTGAACTGTAAGCTTCTACAATAAAAGCATTTATAACTGAAATGCTTACAACCTCTTAACTATGGCACTGTGAACAGCAATATAATAACATATTGTAGCAGTAAACGTCCAATCAATAGTAGCTCATTAAAGTCAGAAGCATCAATTTAATCAGGGAGAATCTACATGTTTTCAATGGTCAGTAGAAGGTCTTGTCCATCAATGTCTAGTTCAATACTTAAGTCACATCTGACAAGTTACAATGGGTTTCATTAAGAGACTTGTGCTCAGGCTAATGGGGAGGCCATCTGTCATTTTAATATAGGATCAATACAATCCATAACCAGTATTCAGACTCATTTACTAAAGAAGAAGAGAGAAGCATATACAACCCAGTGACCTGCTTATTATTTCCCACAGCTCAGACTTTCACTCTCTTTTCAAAATATGAAATGCATTCTTTTTCCAACAGAAAGCTCAATATAACCACTCCTAGGCTGAAGCAAACTGTTATGCATTTGTTCTTTGATTTCCAAATTTTCTTCTTCTTAGTTGCTTTCCTCTCTGACTCAATGGGTCAATCTAAGAGAATATCACTGAGCTTAACCAAATGCAGTGCTTTATATACTTTACCACTATTTCCACATTACAAGCAGGTGGTAACAAAATTGCCTCCATGTACTTGGAGCACAGATGACTGTTAGGGCAGTTTTCCAGAATAATGGAAATGGATGTGTCAATGAGGACTATTTATAGATCTATATTTATATATATGCATTTTCAGGATATATATGATATATATACGATCATTTATATATGTGACAATAATCTCATCAAGGAATGAAATCCTACCATTTGTGAGCATTTGAGATATAACTAAAGAGATAAATACTTTCAGTTGCATGGAATGCTCGCCTCATCAAGAAATCTAGTGTTGTCCTTACACTCTAATTCAGGACCTTCTATATTGAGCAATTAACATATGACTACCGGTTTTGTTCAGTGAATTGGGTATTGAAGTTATTTCACACAAACTTAATGCAGATGGAGAAACACGGATGAATTTCTCTGCTCTCAAGCTAACTGCAAAGGGACTATAAGAGATGACAGATCAAGTCTATGATTATTTGGTGGGAGAATCACGTAGAATAAAATGCCACTAAAAATTAAATGTAGGCCATTCTAAAGGAAATAGTAGTGTAAATTTGCAAAACCTTTTTTTATTTTGCTTTTCTTAAACTCTTACATTAAATTGAGCAAAATATGTATCTTAACGTTAATTGGTTTTGCGGAGAGACCAAAAATAGAAACTTTGTAATCTGAAACATACACATGAAAATTGAAGCATCCCCGGGAGGCACCTCTTATGTATTTACTATACTCAGCTGGTTCAGTGTTAGAAAGTTAGATTCATATTCTGCAGCAACACTTTGAAGAAATAACTAGGTGATAGATGGGGGATCAATATCTTCATTGCTGGGTGAGTGACAGATAAAATGAATATGCTAGGACTAAGATCTCAAAACCACAAAAACATTACATTTATCTGCTGATTTTAATAAGGTGGGTTTTTCTAAGGAATTAATAATTTGCAGTGTTACTCCTTTTCAAAATACTTACTAGATAAAATTTAAAATTGTTTCAGAAAGAAAAAAAATTGCTCAAACACAGGTGAGTGGTTTAGGAAAATGTAGCATATACACACACAGAATACTACTCAGCCATAAAGAAAGATAAGGTATTGACATTTGCAACCACATAGATGGAACTGGAGGGGAAGATGCTAAACAATATAAATCAGGAGGAAAATGACAGGGACCGGACGGTGTCACTTTATATGTGGAATATAGAAAAGCAAAGCAATAGATCAGATGAAACCAAACTAATAACAAAGCATAGAAATCTCACTGCAGGACCGAAACTACCACGGAGGTGGGGAGGGAGAGGAAGGGGCACAATGGTCTGTGGGGGGTCTTTGTGGTGGGGGAGGCGGGGTACGGTATCCCTGAAGGGGATGATCCTCTATACCTCTAAGTCATGTGCAGCACTGTAGACCGAATTTTTCTCAAGAAGTAAAAATATATAAAAAAAACAATGAAAAATCATTCTCATGTTAGAGTTCTCGAAGAATTCCAATAGTGGGTTCAAGTATAAGCTACCTAAACTTTTGACTTGACATTTACAGAATCTGTGTATATGTAACTAACATGATGAAATGATTGAACTCTATTTTCACTGTTGCTATTCATCCCAGAGAGTTTAAAAAATTCTTACTACGAGTCAGGAATACCAAGAGTTAAGAACTGTATAGTCATGAGCAGTGAGGTGAATAATAGTGGTAAGCAAGACTAGCCAAGGACTTATAAATAAATGCTATTTTACCTTCATGACCAGAGGATTCAGCTTGTTCGAAAAGCAGTGCCATCTGGAGTGGCAGGCTGGCTGGAGGGAACGTTTCGGGCCCATGCCAACTCTATAAACCATGTGAGTCCAAATTATGAGGAAAAGGAACACACAATTATTTCAGACCTAACTTTATCAAGAGACCTTCTGCACCACTGATTCCAGAGGACTGGAATTCAAAATAATTGTTCTGGTGTGGCTTAACATTTTCAAAGGTGCCAGGTTTGCTGTAGAAATGTACCCGGCGTGTAGAAATGTCGAGGATGTTAAAATATGAGGAGTTTGAGATGCCAGCGGCAAGGAGCACCAAGTAAAAGTCATCACTTAAAACTCTGATGAAAATGACCGTATTATTTCTACACTGGGTTTTCGGAACCTTGATTTACTTTGAGCAGCTTCCCATGTAAGTTGGGGCATTCTTTAATGAGAGGTTGGTCATGATGTTGGATCACAATTTCACAATAAGAGTGCAACATGCAAAATAATGAAGCTAGACTACTGTCTCGTATCACATACAAAAATCAACTTAAAATGGATAAAAGACTTGAATGTAAGACCTGACATCATAAAATATATAAAAGAAGAAATATACTAACATCTACTAAAGAAGAAAACATAGGCAAAACACTCCATGACATAAACCTCAGAAATATCTTTGTGGATTCTTCTCCAGAAGCAAGGAAATCATAGAAGATAAACATCTTGGACTACATCAAACTAAAAAGCTTCTGTACAGCAAGAGAGATGATAATCAAAACAAAGAGATATCCTACTGAATGTGAGAAAATATTTGCATACTGTAGAACAGATATCAAAGATTTACAAAGAATTTACACAACTTAACAAAAACAAAACCAGCAACCCAGAAAAAATGGGCAAAAGAACTGAAAAGACACTTCTCCAAAGAAGAAATGCAAATGGCAAACAGGCCTATGAAAAAATGTTCATCACTAGTTATCGGGGGTTTCAAACCACCTACTGAGCATACATTCTGGAGAGACCCAAGTTCCAACCTGTCCAAAGAACATCATGCTTCTCTCTCTCTGACATATATCTGCTCTCACTTCCCACATCTCATGGGTGCCACCTCCATCCTTCCAGTTTTTAAATAGAACATTATTGCATTCTTTCCCCTATCCTCACACCTAAAAATTATCAAACGTGGGATATAACTATTTTGTGAGCTATGTCCACTTCTCTCTAAACCCACTGCCAGGAATCAGAAGATAGGATTTGAATTACTTCCCAGGCTTTCTGGATTCTTACATTACACCTCTCAATCTTTTCTTTGACCTTTATTCTCCCCCTCTGTTTTACCCTCTCCACTGAGGCCAGTACATTTCTCCATGCAAATTAAATGATGCTTTTTCTCTGTTTAAAACTGTCTCCTTATAGGATGGTGTTCTATCTTCTCATTAGGGTAGACAAAGACCTTTCTCACAGGGCTCCTGATCTCCAGTCCAGCTTCATCCTGTGTCATTATAACCCAAGCTTTATTTGCACAATGTGCTGGAAGTTCTACTAAATGTCATGCCCTACTTTGAGGGGTCTTTTAGTACTATAAACAAAAACCCGGGCACAAACTTCTCAAGTTTTCCTATTCATGTGCCCTCCCATTCCTGGGGGTGGGGAACAGACGATAGAGTTCGTGTTTCTCTATCCAAAAAAATTTATTTAACACCTATCTGAATTCTCACAATGAACTGCAGAAGCGCATCAACTGTTGGCTCATTGGTGCCCTTAATGTAATGTACAGCTATGATATAGTGTCTTAATGTAATGTACCTGCCACTCTATTTTCATGTCAAAAAAGACAAGAGAGAAAGCATTGAGAGGTAGAAGGAATCAGTCTATCAAACTTTTTAATCCAATTACTTGGAAGAAAATAAGATCATAGTGAATAGTGTAAGACATGAATCAGTAATTAGTGGATCACCCCATACAACAAATAAAAAGTGTAGGCTACTTCTACACAAACCCTAGTATTAGGGTTTCTGTAAAACACAATAGTATTACAACATTCAGACCCAGCAAGGAAATTACTTTTTCAAATCTCACTTTAGTATATTTACTACTTATAGTCTAACTTAAATTCTTCTAATTTTGTGGCCATAGATTCATTTGGCTGATTTTCTGTTTTGACTTATATTCTTGTTAGATTTTCATTGGCAAAGTACACTTGACCTATTTCAAAAACCAACTTGTATGTGGAATCCAGAGAAACCCAACAGAGGATCAAAGACAAAGTGCAAGACTGACCCTTGGAAGCAGGCCACTGATCCGACCCAGCCAGGAGGGAAGTGGAGAACTGGTGGGGCGGGGAGAGCATGGAGGAGGGGGGGTGTGTGTGCAGGGCTGCGGGCACTTCAGTGGTGGGAAAACTATGGTGACTGCTGCAGAGGGTAGAAACCCTATATTGTGAAAAAATAAACAAGGGTGTTTAAAGAATAAAAACAACCAAAAGAAGCCAAAACCCAACTTTTATTTTCATTCCTCATATTAAATCATCCTGAGAACAATTAGAATCAACCAGAACATTAGTTCCTTGAGGTTGTATCCAAAAATCTGTATCTTTAACATTGACTTATCCCCCCCCTTAAGTCCAAATATTTAATGGTCATTTCTTAATCATCTTAGTTTTGATGGTCAATAACACCCCAAGTTTAGGTGTCTAACTCCAGAATCACCTCCATTTCCATGGTAATTGCTCCACTAGTCTTGAAATCTCTCAGATTAAAAATCTTGTTGTCATCATTAAACACTCTAGAATGCTCCCTAAAAATAATCTCCCAAGACTTAGAGCTGCCATGTAAACAATGGTCTTCCTTGTTGTCCTATCTTTTCCATCTTCATTTGTTCCACTCTATTTCAGATACTCATTACCTTTTAACTAGCTGGAATTACCTATTGGAATTATCTCCCAGATTGCCTCCCTGTTCAGAAATCCCCCTGCTGTAATAAAATTTATGATGCTAGATTAATCAAGTACAAGTTGGATTGTGATTTTTAAATTCCAAAACCTTGTTTAGGCTTACATTTCCTACCTACCATATTCAACTCAATTCTCAGTAAAGAATCTCAAATCTTTTCTCAATCTATTTTTTTATAAGGAGCTATCACTTTAGCCCTATTAAGATGACTACTACCCTCCCCCCCTGCCAAAAAAGAAAAGATTATCAGGTGGATTTGGAGGAAAAAATCATCTTTGTGTACTGTTACTGGGAAAGTAAATATGTCATTATGGAAAATTGTACGTTCTTCAAGAAATTAAAGAGAGAACTATGTTGTGACCCAGCAATCACACTTACGGATGTATATCCTAGTAAAATCCCTATCGCAAAGATATATCTGTCCTCACATATTCATCTCAGAATTATTCACAATAGCCAAGATATGGAAACCACCTAAGTGTCCACCAACTGATGCATGGTTCAGTTTATATGTTTAATAATATATATTCTTTATGTAATTATGCATGTCATATATTCCATTGTGTCTATATAGCTCATGCACGTGTGTGTATAAGTGTGTATACGAGAGAATATTTTTCAGTTTTAAAAAGGAAATTTGGCTATTTACGATAACATGGGTGAAGCTTGAGGATGCTGTGGGAAATAAGCCAAACACAGGGAAAGCAAATCTTGCATGATCTCCCTTTTATGTGGAACCTAAATAGTAAAACCCAATTCTTAGTAACAAAGAATAGGAATGTGGATGCCAGACACTGGGGCCTAGGGGAAAAGTGAGATTTAAAAAAACAGAAGCAGGATGTTACTAATCAGGAGCTGGGGGGCAAGAGGTCATAGGGGATGTTGTTTAACAGGTATAGAGTTTCAGCTTTGCAAGTTGAAGAGTTTTGAAGATGGGTGGAGGAGACAATTGAACAACAACATGAATGCATTCATACCAATGAACTGGACACTTAGATATGGCTAAGAGAGAATATTTTATGTTATAGGTACTTTACCATGGTAAAAATTTCAGAAAAATATATTCTACTTGCTTTTTTCTTTTTTCATAATCATACTATCCCTTGCTTTAGACAAATGACGTAGGCCTTCTACCTTGTCAGTACTTTCTTTCCTTCATGCTTTATGGTCTTTATAGTATATAAAGGCAGCTACACTGCACATAGCCTACCAGTCTTCAGAATAGTCTGATGTCATCCATGACAGCGCAGGGATCAGTAAGCCACTATCGTATTCATAATTAAGCTCTTTAATGACTGATGTAAAGCCCCATGCATACCAAACACTGTGGCTATATGCTCACATTCCTTTATTTAGCAGATATGCAATAAGTAACCTCCTGTACACATGATACTATCTCACAGTGGGGTTACAGCTAAGAACACAGTAACAAAACATCTGCCACATGGAACTATATTATAGGCATGAAGTAAGTGAAATAGACAATAGCAAATGAAGATACTGAACATCTTTGTCCGACTAAGTGTCTGTGAGAAAATAAAACAGGCTGCAGGATGATAGGATGCGTCTGAGTGTAGGGACTTCATTTGTCAAGTGGTGGGGAGGAGTGTCTTTCGGCACGTGACATTTGACCCAGAAGCCTAAAAACATGGGGGTATGAGCGCTCTCACTATCTGAAGGAGGAGGAATTCAGGAAGAGGAAATTAGAAAAAAAAATGAACTAAAAAACTCCTTCTGGAGTTTTTGCCCCAAGGGAAACAGAAAAGTGGGGCAGGAACTTGTGAGAAGAATGTTGGATGAAAGCTTTATTATTATTTCTTTTTAAGATGGATAACAGCAATCTTACAGGGATGTTCCAGAAGAAAGCGAAAATTTGATGGTGCTGAAGAGAAACGATGTAATGATGGTCTTAAAAAGGTGAGAGGAGATGGGATTTAGATCACAAATTCAATACAATCATGTTCAGTCATTCAAAGTAACTGAAAAGCAGGCAGAGTGTGTGGTCCAGAGGCAGAGAAATAGAAAGATATGATGTAAGCTTCCAGAAAGTCTCATCCCATTGCTCGTATTTGTTGAATGTCCTGAAAGTAGGTGTAAGAACTTGGTTTCCTTTTTAAAGAAATAGAAAACAAAGCCCACAGTGGCTAAAGCCTGCAGCCTCCAAATTGCAATTTCTACTCATGTTCTTAAAATCTTAGGTCAATTATTGTTTAGCCTAATCTAATTAAACCCATTTCTAATTTTCAGTTTAAAATTCTAGCTCTGTTCAGGTCCATTAATTTGTCAAATCCAGCTGGGAATCTCTAAATTTAGAATGGAGAATGAATATTCCTGAAATATCTTGAAATCATTTTATACATTTACTAAAAGTATAGAGATGTATGTTTACATATAAATAAGGACACTGTTTATATATCCAGAAGATTTACAAAGTTAAGATTTCATTTGGCAGCCATAAAGTTACTTATAAAAAAAATGACAATTGAATATGGCCAGCAAAACAATAATCCATGCAATATATACTTGAAAGGTATTATGATAAAGCAAGGGCCTTTAAAAAAAAAAGTTCCTGTAGCTTTAACAGACCTCATAAGAGTTCTCTGGTTAAATACACTGAAAAAATTCTAGATTATACTGAACACTTCACTCCTGAACTTCTGTGAGCCTTTAGTTTGCCTTGTGCATGTAAATTCTCCAGAGCAGAATAGGCCATGCATGACTTCCCAAGCCTATTGGACCATTTAACCCCTTTTCTTTGGAGAACACTGCAGGATACTTGTGTACAGAATGTACTTTGAGAGGGCCTCCCTGGTGGCGCAGCGGTTAAGCGCTGCGCTGTGGAGCTGTTGGCAGCGGCGACACGAGTTCGGCGCCCGGCCAGGGAGAATCCCACATGGTGCGGCAGACCTCTCCTGCCTCGCCCCCTGCTCCCCTCAGCAGTGTATTTCTGATCTGCCTGTTCTGCTACCCGCTCTGTCTCTGGTGAACCCTCTCGCCGCCCCACACCTCTGGCCTGTACCCCAGCTTGTATGTATAAATAAAAAATAAAAATAAAAAAATGATTCCTGCTATTAAAAAAAAAAAAGAATGCACGTTGAGAAATGTGGGGTAATGGAATGTTTGGTCTGAGAAACAAAATAACACAAACAGAACACTCCTTTGAATTATGAGCATAACAAGAGTTGATCTTCAAAAAAAAGCTTACTTTTAAGTTGTTATTTTCAAATAGTTTGCACTAAACATTATTGACTCCTCATAAACAGCACATTTTCTACATTAACTAAATACATGATCACAGATGAACAGAACCATTCCAACATGTATGTGTGTTTTTTCATTTTATTTTATTTTTGATAGAATTCATCAGAAGTGTATGAAGGAAAGGCAGTGAAAAAATTAAATTTTAAATGGATGCAAAAATAGATGCTAACTAAAATATCTAAAAGTTTTGGAAAGTGACACAAAACTGTCATCCTGTATGTGTTTTAACAGTCTTTACTGTCAATAATGGTGGGCCCTACTAATTAGTGTAGTAATTATTAAGGTTGTTTACAATAACTTTTACAATGACTAAGATTATGTTTAGCAGTTTTGCCTCTTTGGACAAAGAGCTGACATTAACAGATGTGGTACAAAATATATTTCGGCATGATTATATTCAGTTAGATTTAGCATATACTTAATGAGAATCACTGGGTCTAGATACTAAGGATGAAGAGATGAACATATATATTCACTGCCTGTAAGTTGTCAATAAGATAGTTACTATAATATATACACACTGGAGAATTGTCACATATTGTGAGGAATGCCATACTATTACGGTAAATGGAGGAAAAATTATAAATTTTGTCTCCAGTCAATTAATTTTTTACAGAATCACTTCTGACTAGGTACTTCAAATATTTTTCCTACCAATCCAGTGCCTAAGCAAGAAGAAATTGTCTATTAGAGGAAAATAAAACCTAAGTATTTGCGATTTTAAATTAAATTCTTTTTTCATTCATTCAATGTTGCATATATAATTTTTGGGCTTTTAAAAATAGGGAATAGTTAAAGTACTGAAGAAAGTGGGTAAGGACTGTTCCAATTAAGTTATATTCTGAAGGTTAGTGAAAATGGTAAGAACAGATAATAAATATGTATGGAGATACATATAATTTTTAGATAATGAAGATAGGCACAAAAGTCCCCAATAAAATGTTAGCAAATCAAGTTAAATAATATAATTGAAAGGATCATCAACTATGATCAAGAAGCATTATTTATTGTAGGGATGCCAGGATGGGTCACATTTATAAATCAATGTCATGTACTGTATTGAGAAAATGAAGGATAAAAATCGTATGATCATCTCAATAGCTTCAGAAAAAACATCTTATAAAATCAGTATCCGCTTATATATAAAACAACGTCTCCACAAACTAGGCATGGAGGGAACATTCCTCAATAAATAAAAGTCATATATGACAAGTCCATAGCAACAACATATCAATGGTTATAAGTTGAAAGCTCTTTCTCTAAGATCTGAACAAAAATATGCATGCCCTTTTCTACCACTTTTATTCAACATAGTTTTGGAAGTCCTAGACAGAGAAATTAGGAGAGGAAAAAAATTAAAAGCATCGTAATTATAAAGGAAGAAATAAAACTGCAACTATTTGTAGATGACAAGATATAAGTATAGGTAACTATAAGCATCCCATGAATTTAGCAAAGTTGTAGGATACAAAATCAAAACACAAAAATTTACTGTGCTTATAAACATTAACAGCCTATAAGAAAAAGAAGTTATGGAAACAATCCCACTTACATATGCATCTAAAAGACGAAAATGCCTGTGAATATAATTAACCAAAGAGGTGAAAAGTAAAAGACACTGTTGAAAGAAATTGAAGAAATAAATGGGAAGGTCATGCTCATGGATTGGAAAAATTAATATTGCTAAAATATCAGTGTTACCAAAAAAAAAATCTATTGGTTTGATGCAATCTCTATTAAAATCCCAACATCATTTTTCATAAAAGTAGAACCCTAAAATTTGTATTTGTATGAACCCCACAAAGACCAAATATTCAATGCGATATTGAAAAAGAGCAACAAACTTGGAAGTATCACACTACCTCATTTCCAAAGCTATAGTAATTAAAACAGTATGTTATTAGAATAAAAGACTCAGATCAATGGAAGAGAAAACTCAGAAATAAACACATAGTCATTTAATATCTGACAAAGGCATCAAGAATAAAGTAGGAAAGGAAGAATATACAATAGGAAAGTATTTTCGATTAGTGGGTGCTGAGAAACTGGAGAGCCACATAGAAAAGTCTGAGATTGGAATACTATACTGCACCATATACACACAAAACCCATACAAAATACACTAAAGACTTGGATATAAGACCTAACACCATAAAACTCCTAGAAGAAAACAGGCAGGAAGCTCTTTGACATAGACCTTGGTGACATTTATTTTTACACTGACACCAAAAGTTTTAGTTTAAAGCAACACACCCCCAAACTAAGCAAATTGTACTGTATTGACCCAAAAAGCTACTGCACAGATAAGGGAACCATCAACAAAGTAAAACGCAAATTATATATCTCGTTAAGATTGATATCCAAAAAATATAAGGAAGATTCTCTACCAAGCCCTGGGTGGTCTGTTGACTAGAAGAACTGGGTTGATCTCCCCAGAGGTCCACATACCTGGCTACATGCCCACCCATCCCCAGACAGACCACTGATTAGGAAATTGCATTGAGGAACTACCCAAACCCACTTCAGACCACACAAGGCCCTTCCTCCTGTGCCCACCAAATAATAAATGCCCAGGACAGTGGAAAAGATGGACCAACACACAACAAAAGCCCCAACCACAATAGAGTAAACCCAAAGCAAACAATGGGGAGAAAGAAAAATACACATAGTCAACCAAGTCTTCAGGAGAACAATACATCACAGAGAGAAAACAAAACCCTAGAACCGAACCACAAAAATGTGGAAGAGCTTTTATATCTATCAGATATAAAATTCAAAATTGACATGATTAGGAAAGTAAAAGAATTTGAACAATACAAAGAAACTATGAAACACAATTCAGACATATGCAAGAAAACTCAAAGCAAATGAATGTTATGAGAACTAAAATTAAGGAACAGAAGCTCAAAACTGAAACGTTAAATAAGAAAATAATTGAACTGCAGACTGTAAAAATCACACTGATCATGGAAGAACACATGTGAATTGGTAAGACAGTATGCAGGACATCTAGTTTGGAGGAATTTGTGTATCAAATATGGTGGTAGCTCCTTTAGGGTGGTGTCGTTTGAAATAAAGGTAAAATAATTACCAATACAATGTGTTGGTAGATCAGAAAGACAATATTAGTAAGTCAGATAAAAGGAGAGGGGAGAGAAAAGGTAGTGGGGTAGTAAAGAATCAAATACACCTAGATTTTGTTTGAAGAACTGGGTAGAGTGTGGTCTCACTCTTTGAGCTGGGGAAGAAACGAGTAGTCATTTTCTTGTGCTCTTGTGATTTTCAGTGTATACTTCTATCATGGAAGTATATATGTATGCAGTGGAAGCTCTATATTTTACAAACATTCTTCATTATATCATAGCGAACACTCACAGGACTGACAAGCCAAGCACTGACACAGGTACTGTAGCAACATTTTTGCATTCACTTTTATAATAAATCCATGATGACAGCACTATTTTAATCTGTTATATAGAAAAGAAAGTTGATATATAGAGAACTTCCATGATTTTCTTGTATTGATTCAAGGATTTCAGAAATTGGATCTTAATGCAAACCTGGACCTAGTTCTAGACCTTGACTTGGGTCTGTGTAAGAAAAATATGACATGGGTAATAGTCATTCAATTTTCACAAAAAGGAACTAACTCTTTGAAAGTTCTATGTACTTTGTAAGTATTGCAGAGTATTTCCTCATTCAATGCAGTTCTGTTAATCCTGAAGTAGATACTAAATTGTAAAGAAGACTAAATGGATACCAAATAATCTAATTTATTGAGTTCACACTATCCTCAGCATAAGGTTATTGGGTTAAAATGGTGGCTAACATGATTTCAATAGTAAAGTGACAGCCCAATGAAATAGTCCACTATGTATTCTTTGACTCAACAAAAGGAGATGACGTATTAGTGAAAGCATAAAAAATCTGTAATAGCACAAATTTAACAAATGGCTGTATTTTAAAATTGCCTTATATTTAAACAATGGCAAAATGAAAGCTCTTTGAGACTTTTTAAAGAATGCAAGTTCTATATTATTTTGTGTTTTGTTTGATTCTTAAGCAAATTTTATTCTATGCATTTGTCAGTAAAAGGTAGCTAAGCAAATTTGATAAAAGATCTGATTTGTTGATTCTGAAGTATACGAACTTTATGAACATGAAACATACCTGAATTTGATTTCTTTGTCTTTAAATACACTATAAATTTTGATAACAAAATAGCATATCTTTTTATAAATGTAGTCATGCTGATTGGTTCCTGTGAATGTGTGCTTTTGTAATTGTATTTTAAAGAGAAGAGAGAAATGTAGCAAAGTTAATGCTTTTAGGAAGTCTCTAAATTATTTGTGTTGGAATGAAATTGACATGGGTATTATTTGTGGAGGATTTTAGGTAGTAAGTTACCTGAACCTCAGCTGCTACTTGAGCAATTTGTTTTCTGCTAAAAGCAGCAAACTAAGACGTAAATATTGGTCTCCTAATTTGAAAATAATGCCCTATTTTGTAAATACCATAACACTAAGTGTTTATATAGACTGTTGGAGAGAACAAATGCCTTTATTATATGTAACTGGAAATCATATATTTTTTGAAATTACACAAAGGTATTTGTCTATAATATTTATTTAGATTTACTAATGTTTTCCCATAAATCACCATTTCTCTTAATCAAAAATGTTTTTCAAGTTGAGCATATACTGAATTTAGACAAAATTTACTATTTTCACACACAAGATCTTTTTGTGTATGTCTTTATTCATGTTGTATCTGATTTAAGTTGACATTAACAATATCTGTGTTTTCTGAGAACTCACCAAGAATGACAGGAAGAGCAAGTGGGACATGTGTCAGCAAAACAGCCTAGGTTAACCTGAGAATTGCAAAGGAGTGAGTGAATCTCAGCATCTGAGAAATTTACAGCTGATTAGTACTTGGAGATCTTGCCTATATCCATTCTTTCTGTTTAAGAAACTGAGAATTAGAAAGAGTAAGCAACCTGCCTATGCTATCAGGTATTTGTAGAAAAATAGTACATACTGGCCACAAGTCAATATCACCAAGAAAAATCTGAGATTGAGAGATAAAGGAGAAAAAACCCAGTACCTACGCATTTTTCTCTGCTACTTCAGCCACTTTCTAGTAGTTAAAGAGCAGGTTGGACATGTAACACGTTCAGATTTTAGTAGCTAACATTTAGGGAAGCAAATATTCAATGTATTAAATTATTCCCCAAATTACCACGCGTTAGTATTAAAACATATATGAGCAAAGTTATATTTTAACTACACCTTATGCCCTGAGATACCTTAAATGTCATGCTGTTGGAGTAATGCTATTGTTAAGCACAAAGTTGCACAGAATGATATAAAAGAGATAAGAGGCATGATTTGCTTTTTAAAAACAAAATACAAACCAAACACTTCATATTTTGGAACCACACAGATAGTACCTATTATGCTGGAAGAATTCAATCCCAAGAGAGAATTCAAACATGAACTTTGTAACAGTAAAATAATCTATATTTGACACTCTAAAGGTTGTCTGTTTTTGTCTCATTCTCTTTTCATTATGTAAATATTGCTTGCATTTGATTTTAACACAATTTGTTTTAATCAATTCAACTAAGCAAGTTGAAGGTCACAGCTCAGAGAGTATCTAATCCAAGCAATTTAAAAAGGACAATGTTCACCAAGTCATGGATGATGATTTTTTTGTAAGGGTAGTTGTTTCAACTTCCTGTTATTGGTACCAATGAATGAAGACAATGTATTTGAAGACAAAGATGATGTAGTTCCTGTAGAAAAATCCAGTCCCCTCATGTAGTTGTATAGGGAAAAAGAACAATTCTAACATAATAAAGAAAATGGTTTCATCCTGATTTTTGAAGACAATACTGGGTTTCTGTTGATCTTCTACTTCTTTATTGCAATGTCAGTGGACTCAGTGATGATTTTATGTATCTATTCTTTGTGCTAGAAATAGCTTCTGCTGTGTTCTTCAATTGTTTCTACCTCCCTTAAATTAGAAACTTGTACTTGTTAATTACTGAGGACACAACGAGGAATCCTCTAGTGATCTCTTGTATTGGTAAAAGAAATTGGGTGCTGGAAAACTCCCGGAAAAATGAGTAAAGTCAGTTCCCAGAGAGGAGGACCTGAGGGCAAGGAATAAGAAGTTGGCACACACAGGACTGGGAAGAATAAACTCTCAGGATGAGAAAGAATGAAGAACCAGAATGTCAGGGAAGCCTTTAAGCAAGGCAGATGGCATCTAAGGAGCAAACAAGGGGGTTATCAGAACATTGATACCCAAAATAGAGACATCCAGTGAGTTCAGGTGTGAAGTCAATCCATTCCTTAATGAAACATGCAGTAAATTTTGTAATAAAATCTTATGGACTGATGGGTTATTTCCATATATTCCTTAAAGTACACTCCTTAAAACACACATTATCATCTAGGTATTGTTTAGCTGTGGCATTATTTTGAACCACAACAATTCTAGATTGGCTTTCTTTTCTTTGGTCATTTTGATTTATACTGAATATGTATGATTTAATTTCCAAATTAACAGGAAAATTAAAGGAAACAAGAAAACTGGACAGCAAATAAAAGAAATAAAATTAAATCAATTAATAAAAATAAGAATATTTAATAAAATTTAGTGACTGTCCCTAACAATAAAACCCAAGCATCACAGTAATATAAATATCCAAGTATGATATATATGAATTTTAAAGGTTTGGTGTTTGAAGGAGGAAAAGTTAAGGAAGACCATCATTCTCCGGGGAAGAGGGGAATTCCAAATGAAGGGAACAGAAAAACAGGAAATGTGCAGGTCAATTATATGTGCAGGAAATGGGCAGGTGAATTATCTGTGGAATGGTCAGAGGAAGCTGAAGCAGGCAAAGCAGCAGACTGGGATGAACATTGAGTCCTGGGGTACTGCTAGGGAAATAGCTTTTTGGGGGGGGTTTAAAAAATGACTCTTTGCCCTGGTACTACTTTTAGCTAAATATGTGAGTGGATTTAAGTCATTTAAACTTTTTATCTCTGGTACCTAGTTTCAACAGTTGTAAATCAAGAAATTGAACTAGATAATCTCTGACTTTCTAATTAAAAAAGCAACGTGCAAAAAATGCAAAGAATTAATTACAAGCGTTCATGGTTTAAAAGTATGCAGAGATGTCAAAGTTGGTATTTAGAAGGTGGAACATTGTAATTATGTAGCATGGGTATTTAAACCCATTCTGGTAAAATGTTAATATACAGATTGAATTTTAAAATAATATTGGTCAATAATACATTTTATAACTGTGGTAGTTTTCTATCTCTCCTATTCCTGGAAGGGGAAACTATTTTAATATAGTCAATCATGAAATTTTTCTGTTGTTTAAAATTTTTCAGCCCACTACATCTCTGTGTATTTTGCATACAAACACACACACACACACACACACACACACACACACACACAAACACACATACTCTTCAGAAGTAAACTGGGGAATAATGTATTGACTGACTCATTGTAAATCAATAAAAATTCATATTCATTTTCTATATTTCAGTACACTCAAGATCAGTTAAATAATCTAGAAAATGCAACAGAGATGTAGAAGAAATTAACAGCAAGTAGGAGGATTTATGCAAATTAAAGTCATCCTTTGACAGCCACATTTCAAGAAAGATATGCCCTGCAGTCTTTCCTGGATCTATCTAGAGAGAAGAAACCGTCCTTGGTGTTACAATGACAAAGAAATCACTTATACAAAGAAATGCCTATGGTAAACAGGGCATCGGAGACAAGATCCATATAAAGTAAGTAGTCCTAAAAGAATTTTACACTAGAAAATATCTGTCATTTATGTTACATTCTTAGAAAATTGCAATCCAGAGAGTTCAATTCGACCAATCAAACAGCCAACCAAAAAACAATGGAGGGTCATCAAACACAAAATTACACGAGGTGAAAATATTAAACATTAACAAACACATCTATATTTTCATTTTAAGTATGAAAATAGACTGAGTCAACGTGTCAGAGATGAGCAAATGCCTATCAGAGAGGATGGAGAAGCAGAGAGATGTGATTGAAAGGTCCGTGTGATGTGGTAATGGCGAACGGGAATGGGGGGACACGGGTCTTGAGGCTGGTGTATAAAGGCGGACTTCTCCCACGAAGTCTTGGAAATGAATGGAGAGTCAGCAGAATCCATTAAGAGCATGTTTCTTTTCACAAGTGAGAAGGTGGGTAGCAGGATTCTGCACAGCAAACGAAGCCTGAAGAAGTGTCTACTGAATGTGGAATCCATAAAGAAGACAGCTGATAATAAAGAGGTGGATTTCTGCCAAGACTGAGTGGGGCCTCTAGTTAACATTACGACGGAGGTTGTGAGGCATAAGAGGGATTCAAAGGTAGACACCCACATGCAAGTTGGTTGGGAAGGAGGCTCTCAAATTCTGGGAGGTCTGTGATGGATAAAGAGAAAAGCGCTGTGAACAGGAGTAACATCTGGGCTGAAAAGAGAAATGGAGGAAGTAGAACTGTGTTTACACGAAGTGTGCTCTCTTAGCACAGAGGCGAACATCTGGCTTTAGTTACATTTATCTGGACATAGTGAAAATGTTTGAATTAACCAAAAAAAGATTAGACTAAATTTCATAACAGTGTTTAAACAGCAGAATAAATGACAAAACAGATACATGGAAAAAGTGTCTGTTTACGGACACATTTCAAAGAGCATGGATATAGCACCCCAAGCTACATTATCTTAGTGTGGTTGACATAAAACAGGGTTCACATAAACTCCTAATGACGGCCATTACAAATTGCGCTAAGCCAAGGTGGTTTCAACAGATATCCCAAGTCTTTTGTTTATTACTATGATAAAAAGAGTTTGAATGCATTTCTACCACAATTAAGAGAAAACACACTGAGCGTATTCACATTTTCTTTTCCTACTATCAATAGCATTTCAGGTGACATCTTTATTCCTAGGAATTAAAGCTCCTACAGTAAATCCCCCCCCGCCTTTTCCCTCTATAAATAATGTATTTGAAGCCTTGATTTGTTAGCAAATTCAGAACAGAGTATTTATCTTGACAGGAGCAATCTTATTTTCTTGGCCATATTGATTGGGTCTTAGAAATCTCCTAGACTTCTAATAAAATAAGTTGTTTATTGTTTGGCCAGGTTTTGGAATCTGATCTTGTCATTGCAACACCTGATTTTAACCAGGAAACAAGGACAAGTAACATCTATTGGCAAACCAGCTGTGATCCCATCTCCAGAAAGAAAACACATTTAAGCAAAAGAATAAAGAGTTAACATTGGGAGCCTTTATCATTTATCAAGAAATTGTTCAGATATCCTGATTCTGAAAAGAAACAACTGGGTTTAAAGAGTGACAAGAACAAATATAAACTTTCTCTTTACTTAAACAGATCATCTATTAATAGGAGAAACACAAATGTATTGATTTCCAGTATGTTAAACAGGAACGTGTCATGTAGAACAAAGGTGTTTTCAGTTAATCTTAAATCGTGTGTCATGGTTTCAGGACATCAAGATGGGAAGAGTGACTGGATTCGATGCACTTAATATCAAATCTTAAAGGGGAGAGATGATTCATTTAAAAGAATTACCTTTTCTGGCAAGATCACAGATCATCCCCTCTTCTGAAACTCTGTTTCTAATCTTTCACTATTTTATAAAGCAGCTGAAGTTCCTTTCACAAAATGATGTGACTTTTGGCAAGGACTAGAAGATCTGGTTCAGGGTAACATTAGGGATGGCCCATCAATATTAGAAGGCC
The DNA here is from genome assembly GCA_004024925.1 of Scalopus aquaticus. Classification (NCBI taxonomy): domain Eukaryota; kingdom Metazoa; phylum Chordata; class Mammalia; order Eulipotyphla; family Talpidae; genus Scalopus; species Scalopus aquaticus. The sequence continues at coordinate 33,613 of PVIJ01015989.1, forward strand.
AAGCCGATCCTATCCAGTCACTCTAGTATATGCTCATTACCTAGCAAATGTGCTGCCACTTAAATGTCAGTAGGAGTGGTAACTGAGATGTATTATTTGAAAAAGAATTTTAATGTTAAGTTTTAAGTTATACTTTTAGGTCATATTAGGAGTAAGTGATTAACAAAAGGTATAAAACTAGTAACAATTTAGTTCTATTTAAAATGTAGATTTCTCTCAAATTCTGTTTCACATTCCAGTGAAGAACTCTATTATTGGAATCATTTCAAATCTGTTGAGTTTGAAGAAATACTCAATTTGTGTTAACATTGAACAGGAGATTATGAACAATGGGTGAGTTTTGTTTTTTGGTTTTTATATACTCATAGCACGTTAGATTATTGAGTAACAAGTTTTAAAATAGATGTCACCTCACTGAGATTTATCTAATGATAAATATTTGAGTCAGTTCCTAGAGTTTCATACATACTCATAAATTGATCCTAGAATTGCAATTGTCAAACTAGTGTCATTTAAAGAACAATTAAAGCCAATAACCCAATCAAAAAATGGGCAGAAGAGCTCAAAAGGCACTTCTCCAAAGAAGAAAAGCAAATGGCCAACAGATACATGAAAAAGTGCTCAACATCACTTATAATCAAGGAAATGCAAATCAAAACCACTATGAGATACCACCTCACACCTGTGAGGATGGCACACATTAAAAATACAGGCAACAACAAATGCTGGAAAGGATGT
>PVIJ01015990.1:0-34345 GCA_004024925.1 Scalopus aquaticus
ATACATTTTATGGTTTCTGGTCTTACATCCAGGTCTTTTATCCATTTTGAGTTGACTTTTGTGCAGGGTGTGAGGTAGTAGTCTAGCTTCATTTTTTTGCATGTGGCTGTCCAGTTTTCCCAGCACCATTTATTGAATAGACTGTCCTTGTTCCACTGCATTTTCTTTGCTCCTTTGTCAAAGATTAGTTGTTCAAAATTTCAAGTAGAGTTTAAATGCTGCTAATTTTAGTATTTACTCACAAAAGAATTTTCTCATTGTTTTCTTTTCAAAAAGGTTTTCTAATCTTAAAAGAAAAGATAGAAACAAATCTTCATGACACTGGGCTAAGCAATACCATTTAGTTATGACTCAAAAAAAGTAAAAAGAGAAAAAAATTAGATAAATTGTATCTTATCAAAATTAAAATCATCTGTGCTGCTACTATTAGTACTATCAAAACACTAAAAAAATAGAATGGGAGAATATATTTACAAATCAAATGACTGGCTAGAGCCTTATATTCAGAATATTTAATCATCTAACTCAATAATAAATACATAACCCAATTTTGAAAATAGGCAAAGGATTTATGTGGACATTTCTCCAAAGGAAAAAAATACAGGTGATCAACTGGTACCAAAAAAATTCTCAGAATCCTCAGTTGTTAGGGAACTGCAAATCAAAATCAGATGAAATCCCACTTCTCATCCACTAGGATAACTAAAATAAAGACAGACAAAGGCAAGTCTTGCTGAGGATGTAAACAAGCTAAAATTTTCATGTACTGCTAATAAAAATATAAAATGATCCATCTGCCTTTGAAAACATATGGACACTTTCTCAAAATGCTAAACAGAGTTATCAAATGATCCAATTACACTCATAAATGTATACCAAGAGAAGTGAGAACACATGTCCACAGAAGCACTTGCAAGTGAAAGTTTATATAAGCATTATCATTATGAGTCAAAACATGTAAACAGCTTAAATGTCTACCAACTTATCAATGGACACATAAATATGGTATATCATACAATGACATATTTAACATAAGAAAGAAATATTTGTGTATCCTATAACATGGATGAACAATTGGAAATAATGCTCAGTGAAAGAATCCAGTTACAAAAGACCACATATTATATGATTCCAGTTACACTAAACTTCCAGAGGAGCCATGCCTAGAGATGAAAGTGCATTAGTAGGTACTAATTGGTAGTAGCAGCGACCTAATGGGGTTCAGAGTAGGAGATATGAAGTAGCTGCTGGTGAGTACATGTTTCTTTGGTGAAGTGTTGAAAATGTTCTAAACTTGGAACATCATGATGGTTGTATAATCTGTTAGTGTACTCAAAAAGCATTAAATAGTACACTTTAAATGGATTAATTGTGTGGTATGTGAGTTATATCTCAAACTGTTAGAAGAAGCCCCTACCCCTCATGCATAGTAGACATGATGGTTTTAATCTTGCCACCCTCCAAACAATATCTTAAAGAGATGCTATTAGGTGACTTAAATAAATTGAGCCAAGCAAATAAGTGAGTTTATTAAAGAATTAAGACTGAGGATTTACGTCAGGGTACAACCTCCAGGTGCTCTGGGAAAGCTATCCAGTTTCTGAGTCTCATGGTGAGCACTTTATACAATCTGCAAAGAAAATACTTAACATTCTTTATGACTTTCACAAAGAACGCCTATAGTTAATGTATCTATTTGAGGTAGTTTATGTTTTTAGGAAAAGAGGGTTGTTAAAACTTAACCTATCTATTTAGAGTCTTCTCTTCCAGTAACTGGAATTTTTGACAATGCCATACCTTAAATTCTGTCTTTTTTTTAAATTACTGATTTGCTCAGAAACAACTTTTTGTTGTTGCTGACACACCTTCTTTGCAAGGTTAATCCAGCTGTGTCTTGGCTCCTTAGTTACTCCCCTTATTTGACACCAAGGAGATGCGTACCTCTTTACTGCTCATTTCAGCTTGCACCATCTTTCCATATGTCACTTTAGTGAATCAAATCTCAAGAATTTTTTTATTCTTAAGAACAATTTATTATAGAGTTACGGCACAGTCCAAACACTGAAAGCAATAACTTCTCTTTGGAAGAACTGTGGTTTAATGTTAAATCCATAGAAATTTAGGAAGATAAAATAAAACGAAGGGAGATCAATAGTTTTACAATTATCAACAGAGTTGCAGTATAATTATATCCTAGACATATGCATCCTTAATGCATTTTTGATAAGAAGTTATGGATTGACAGTCTACATTAACTTAGGCTGAGTTGCAGAAAACATCTGCATTTATAATTGTGTCACTTTTCCCTGTTTCGCAGAATTCTATTCTAGACTGAATTGCACTATAAAAAGATGCATCAGTAATCAATAATCATTGAAAAGATATATAGTGGAGGCAAACTCATTTGCATAACAAGATCAATAAGAAAAAATTCAAAAAGTATGACTAAAATTTTTAGAGTAATGTACAAAATCTATATGAAGAAACAAGTATTTGATAAAGACAAGTATTTTTGTTCTATTTGTTGATTTATTTTTAATCATAATTCTTAAAACTTTATGTTTCAAGTAATATTTAATAGCTTTAAAGAAGACATGCAATTTCTATTGCAAAAAAACATGGCATAAGTTAAACTATGCAGCTGCTTGGGTGCATTTCACATGTTTTTTTCTTGATGAGCTATGTCCGTTGCAATGAGGAGTATATTAGAAGAAGCACTAAAATTTAAAAATCGTGTGGTATTTAATGAACTTACAAATAGTATTTCTTTTTTTTTTTTTTAAAGATTTATTTTTTATTTTTATACATACAAGCTGAGGTACAGGCCAGAGGCATGGGGCGGCGAGAGGGTTCACCAGAGACAGAGCGGGGAGCAGAACAGGCAGATCAGAAATACACTGCTGAGGGGAGCAGCGGGCAAGGCAGGAGGGGTCTGCCGCACCATGTGGGATTCTCCCCGGCCGGGCATCGAACTCACGTCGCCGCTGCCGACAGCTCCACAGCGCAGCGCTTAACCGCTGCGCCACCGGGGAGGCCCCAAATAGTATTTCTTGAAGCCGATGTAACAGACCTAAAAATAAAATATGAGTACATCCATTTTGGAAAGTTGGTGCTAAAATGCTAGTAACAAAATTTGAGGCAAGTTTCCCTAACTGGGCGATGACTTTGTCTCTATCTGTCCCAAAGTTCATACACGTCCTACTTCTCACTGCCCGTTAGTACATCAGTCTAATAACACTGGTCAAGAAATTTTTACAAAAGTCCTGTTGCTGAAATAAAATTAGTCATTTCCTATCAACTTGTGTGTGCTCAACAACAATATAACAGTGAAATTCTAATTTTGGCTCTAGTTCTTTTTTGTAATCTGCAATAATAGATGTTTACATCACGAAATACATATCAACAGTAATAGGCCTACGGTTAATATGTGTAAAAAATCAAGTCATAGACTACTTCTTAGATTTCTTCGTTTGTCTCTTGTACAGCTGTTCAGGAGCATCTCTGGGGAGTGTCCAGCAGTAGTCAGCCAGCATTGTAGTGGACCATTTTCCCTGCTATCTTGGTTTCATTGATGCGATAATCTTGATGAAAACATTCGCCCTGTTCATCACTAACCAGACCACAGTTTTCAGGGAAGAAATCCAGATGGGAATGAAGGAAGTGGATCTTTAGAGACATATTGCAGCCAAGTTTCTGACACTGCATCAGCATGTCTTCTACTAGTTCCTTGTAGTTTTCTGCCCTAACATTCCCAAGAAAGTTTGTAGACACTAGGCCAAAAGCATTCCATGCTTGTTTCGCATCTCCCTGCAGCAAGTTGTTGAACCGGTCATCTTTGAAGAGCTCTCGATTCTGAGGACCCACAAAAACTCCCTTTTTAATCTTTGCTTTGCTTTCGATATAAAGTAATTGCAACATCTTCTTCTGGAAGATTCCATTGTTGGAGTCTTGATCCTAGCAATTGTGCCTTGTTTGTGGATAGGTCCAAATCAAGAACCAGGTCATTTAGTTCTTCCTGTGTTAGTCTGTGTGGGGTTGATGATGCACCACAGTGAAAATCTGGATCACTGCATGCTGATGGAACAGGAGAAGAACAAGTTGGCTCACCCTTGCCCTCATCAGATGAATCAAGAGAATATTGTGCTGGAGATTCTGGAATAGGAAGTCCCTCACCATGGGGAACTGGTCTCAATGCAGACGGAGTGTTTGGGTAGACTATTCTCAACTTCTTTTGCTTTGTTAGTCCACCGGAAAGAGGAGGAACCAAGCAGAAGTAACAGTCTTTTCTGTGGTTGCTTGGCTCTCTCCACACCGTGAAGACTGCAAATAGCATTGATGGTCTTTTGCCATTTAACCACTGTAAAAGCTGTGTTGTCCATGTAGCACAGCACAGATGCGGGGCCCAAGGTTTGTCTTGGTCACCAACCTTGCATCCGAAGGAAAGATGATAAGTCTTTTCACTTGGGAAGTGATACTTTTCTTCTGCTTGGCAAATGTCACTTCCCCACAAATAGAGCATAAATTGTCCACACTATTAACGCACTTTCGAGGCATTACTGTTCTGTATTGTGCCTAAATGGATAAAATAATAGCAGTTCTATAGAACAGTAGCTTAAACTGTCTCTCACAAAGTCTGAAATATTTTCAATGCTCAACCTTTCCGACAGGGCTTTCTATAGTGCCCTGCTGACATCAGCTTCCTTTAGCAGCCGCCTGGCAGTAGTAGTGCACTGCATCAAAAAATGATGCAATCAACTCTGGATGATGTGTGCATGATGGTATTATGCAATGTGATGCAAGATTACATCATTCTAGGCTGATTTAGGGTGTTGTTGCAGTCCTACTGGATAAATTTACACAGTGAAATATATAAAATGAATTATATAAAATATCTTCAAAATGAGAGCTAAAAAATTTTTTCAGGGTTATATTCATGTTCAGCACACCAAGATACTACAGATCAGGACCTTTTTAAGTCAGTAACTATCTCAATGTTGACCAGTGTAATAGTTCAGTAAATAAAAAAGGGCAACAAAAGCCTTTTTCTTTCCTTTTAAGACTATTTTAATCCTCCAAAAGTTTGCCTTTATCTCTCAACTTGGAATTATACTTTATCTCTCAAATCGGAATTATAACTAAAAACATCTTCATTATGAAATTAAAGAGAGCTTCAGAGTAGAATCACTGTCCACTTGGTATCTTCTACAATATTAGAACTAAGAAAATAACTGAAGAGTCTTGTCATAAATGGAGAAAGATTTCAAGGAATACGGGCGGAAGGGAGGGAAGAGGGAATAAATAGAAAATTGACCAGATTGGGCCTCCCTGGTGGTGCAGCGGTTGAGCGCTGCACTGTGGAGCTGTCGGCAGCGTGCAGTGAGGGTTCAACACTCAGCCGGGGAGAATCCCACATGGTGCGGCAGACCTCTCCTGCCTCGCCCACTGCTCCCCTCAGCAGTGTATTTCTGATCTGCCTGTTCTGCTCCCCACTCTGTCTCTGGTGAACCCTCTCGCCGCCCCCCGCCTCTGGCCTGTACCCCAGCTTGTAAGTATAAATAAATAAATCTTTAAAAAAAAAAAGATAATCGACCAGCTAAATTAACACATTGCTCTTAAGTACACAGACTTAGTGTTATTAACATAACAGTTTTTTTTCTAAGTTAATTTATACATTTAAATGTGCTCCTAACTAAGGTCCAAAAGATGTTGTTTTGCATTTTTTTTGGTGGATGGTCTGGTGCTTTAGTCAAAAGTTTTAAAATTTCAGGCAGTTTAGAGAGAAGCTGGTTGGCAGGCACGCAGCACTCAGGCACGTGGACACATCTTGCTTCCCTTCAGACCCTTGGTCCTGGGCCGTTGGGTGAACTAGAGAGCCTGGGATAGGTACAGACCCTGAACCCTCATAGAACCCCATTCACGGCGCTGGGGTCTTGAAGCAGCAGCGAATCTCTTCCCCCCAACCTGATGGCAGCAGCCCCTGCCAACACAGTAGCCTGCAGCAGGATGTCCCGGCAAAACTAAACCCCAGCCAGGCCACCCACAGGTGGCGCCTTGGGCCAGTGGGAGGGGCAGGCCTAGAAACATGGCAGCCACCCAAAAGGCCCATTGTTAGGGCCTGTGAGAAGCGTAGAAGACCAGACTACAGGACACAATTCCGGAACCCTCCTTAGACCATGGTCCTTCTCAGATGGGGAATGACAGCACTTACCCAACTTCATCCAGACAAGGAAGGACCAGACCTTGCTGGGTCCAGTAGGTGAGGGGAGCCCAGGGGGAAGGGTGGAACTGCTGGCTGGCCATTGGGCTGTTGGTCTTCCTTCTGCCAGACATAGATACCGGAAGAGGAAAATGGTAGAATAGCATCCCGTGTTTGGCTAATAGGAAGTGCCCACCATTCTTTGGGAACACTTACTGGCCTAAACTAGAACTTAAAAAGGCTGCTCTCAGCCTCACCCCCACCCCGACTTTTTAAAATAAGAGTTTTTCTACATCTAGGCCTTCTAGATGTAAAGAGGTTTGTTCAGCTATGATGGAGAGTAGAATTAGAAAATCTCAGGTCCTTAACACTTTGTGGTCCGCTCACGTATTAGTACGTGTTTTTGTCACCAGTATCAGGTGGCCGCTCACGTATTAATACATGTTTATCTAGTCTCTGGTTTTTCACGCCCCGGTGGATTGATTTGGAACTATTAGGAGCTATTTCTTTGATCGTACTCGGTCTAGAAGCTTTACACATTGTTTTGGTGAAAGTGTAAGGTGTTTTATGAGAGATATTACAGTATTTTTAATACCCAGTAGTTCAGGAGTGTGTGTGTTTTATTGAATGCTTATACCATTCATGCGGTGGCACAGAAAATGGCTGGCCTCAAGGGCTGGTAAATTTAAAGGGCACCGGCACACAAAGTGTTTATAATAAATAAAAGTGGTTACTTCCGGAAGTGGGAAAAGAATGACAAACTTTTCAGTCAAATTTTACTGTTTGATTTGAAAATCAAGATAATTATTATATTTTAATGTTAAATAAAACACATTTAAAAGTCACTAAAAAAAATCACAGATCTTGTAATTGCCCCTTTGTTTTCTTTAAAATGGCGGAAATGAAATGTCTTCTGGAGGTGACTTTTGATATGGAATTGTTAGGCCACCTCTAGCACATCAGGAGTGACACATGGTCATGTTTGTCAGTGGGACAGAGGACACAGAGAAGACATTGAGGAGAGAGGAAAGGAGGTTTTGAAGCAGACTCCTCCCTTGAAGCAAGGCCCCCTTAATTATTAAACTCAGCATAGGGTACAGTTTGCCTCCAGCCCCACTTATTTGCTTGGAACCCTCCAGCCCAGGATCTTGTCCTGATCTCAATGTGCTCCAATCTGGGCAGGGGCTTGGATTTTCCTGTTAATATCAGGCTTCAGGATATAATTAAGGGTGAACCTATTTGATTGGAGTTTGGCCAGCACCAATCAAACAATGAAATTGAAGCCTCCCCCACCTCCACCAAAACCACCTAGTTACTGGTGTAGCTCCTTGGAGCCACCCCCCTTTTTGGGCAGTTATGCAAATATAGAATTAAAGCCTACCAATCTGATTGGAGCTCCCGGAGTGCCAATCAAGTAAACGGACCAATCAGGTTCAAAAGGCTGGCACCCTGAAGCATATTTAAGCCTGGCTCCACCCCCCTTTGAGGAGTGGAGTGGTAGGGAGCTTGGAAGAGGAGCTTGAAGAGGCAGTTGGAGATGCAGTCAGATTCATCCAGAAGAACTCTGTTGAAGTATAGCACTGAACTTTGTTGAAGTATAACACTGAAGGCACCATGCCTTCAAAGACTTGACCTCTAACACTGCCTCCAATATCACCTGCTAAATGATACCTCTGCAGGGTGTCTCTAAAAGAGCTGGCTGCTGTTGCCTTTTTGCCCAGCATCTTTGGGAGCTCTTACACTGGTCCCTGCTTCTGACACATCTGGCATCACCCCCTCGTGCTTTTGCCATTGGTGTCATCTGGTCTGGTGTCCAGCCTTCAGATTGCTGTTGCTGACCTGGATTGCTGCTGCTGATTGCTATGCACACCTCAAGTGAGACCTTGGTGACCTTCGAGACCTTGGTGATCTGACACCTTCCTGACCTTTGAGCCATTGCTGCTGTCTCTGGTCCTGCCTCTAACTTTCTCCTAACTTCTCTCTCTCCTTTGTAAGTAAACCCTGTTGTAGTTGAACCCTCAGCCTCAGTGGGCTTGCAGTTGAGTGCGTGGGTGAGAGCCCACAGACAGTGACCTGGCCCCCATCCTCGAATTGTCCTTTGACCTATATTGCACTGTTTCAGTTCTATGCCAGACTGGTCATATTTAGAAGGCATGTTCATTTTATAACCATTGTTTTGCGTGTGTATTTTACTCTCCACTATTGTTCATATAGTTGGGATTGTTAAGTACTTTTTGAAATGTCTAGTCTTTCTAGACTTTCTAAACTGTATGATATATGCTAAATGTAGACGTAATAAAGAACACTTTTGTAAATACCTTTTTCTTAAAATTCATATGGTATATTACTTTATGGGAAATGGCCTAACCACCTGTTTGAGCAGGAAGCATTGTGTTTGTGCACTGGTCAAGGGGAGGAATGAGGAGAGGATGGTGTGAAGAGCTGTATGCCTATGTGTTTTTTGTGAGGCAGAATCATTGCCTCTTATGTTTGTGCCTTTGTTTTAGATTTCTATGTATACAGAGTATATAATGGAAAAATGAGTCCTGATTTTCAGTGTTTAGTTTTTCCAGATGTTAAAGATGTTGCCAGTATATGACAAAAATAGAATTAGTAGATAAATACACTTTGTGTTAAAATTCCTGTGAAATGTGAGCATTATAGCCCAATGGATTCGTAGAAGAGAGAGAGAAAGGAAAGGAGGTCTTAGGTTAAAATGTTCATATTTCAAGACACTTTCCAATTTTAACTGTTACATGTGTGCAGTTTATTCAAAAGTACTGGAGAAATTCAGTCCTCCTTTCAAACATCTAATTCTTCTGATGTTTGAAAGTGCCCAACATATTTTAAAAGTAGAAGTAGAGGAAAAGTACTTTACAAATATCTTTTTTGCTGAAATTAAGAGGAAATATTGTCTTCTGGGAATGTAAGTATTAAGCCAGTTCTGTGCAGTATACACTTATCTAAACTTGTTCAGTGGTTTTGAGGAGGCGGAAGGGCAAGAATTTGCAAAAGATAATATAACATGTTAGTGTGCTCAGACCTACACACCTTCAGACACAATCATGTTTTTATGTTATGTGCATTTTTTTGTTGTGTATACAGTGCAGATAACACTGGTCAACATTGAGATAGTTACTGACTTAAAAAGGTCTTAATCTGTAGTATATTGGTGAATATGAATATAACCCTGAAAAAAATTTTTAGCTCTCATTTTGAAGATATTTCATATAATTCATTTTATATGTTTCACCATGTAAATTTATCCAGAATGACTGCAACAACACCCTAAATCAGCCTAGAATGACGTAATATTGCATCACATTGCATAATACCATCATGCACACATCATCCAGAGTTGCATCATTTTCTGATGCAATGCAATACTACTGCCAGGCGGCTGCTGAAGGAAGCTGACGTCAGCAGTGCACTATAGAAAGCCCTGTCAGAAAGGTTGAGCATTGAAAATATTTTAGACTTTGTGAGAGACAGTTTAAGCCACTGTTCCATAGAACTGTTATTATTTTATCCATTTAGACACAATACAGAACAGCAATGCCTCAAAAGTGCGTTAATAGTGTGGACAATTTTTGCTACATGGACAACACAGCTTTCACAGTGGTTAAATGGCAAAAGACCATCAATGCCGTTTGCAGTCCCCTGGTGTGGAGAGAGCCAAGCAGCCACAGAAAAGACTGTTACTTCTGCTTGGTTCCTCCTCTTTCCGGTGGATAACAAAGCAAAAAAAGTTGAGAATAGTCTACTCAAACATTCCGTCTGCATTGAGACCATGGTGAGGGACTTCCTATTCCAGAATCTCCAGCACAATAGTCTCTTGATTCATCTGATGAGGGCAAGGGTGAGCCAACCTGTTCTTCTCCTGTTCCATCAGCATGCAGTGATCCAGATTTTCACTGTGATGCATCATCAACCCCACACAGACTAACACAGGAAGAACTAAATGACCTGGTTCTTAATTTGGACCTATCCACAAACAAGGCAGAATTGCTAGGATCAAGACTCCAACAATGGAATCTTCCAGAAGAAGATGTTGCAATTACTTTATATCAAAAGCAAAGCAAAGATTAAAAAGGGAGTTTTTGTGGGTCCTCAGAATCGAGAGCTCTTCAAAGATGACCGGTTCAACAATTTGCTGCAGGGAGATGCGAAACAAGCATGGAATGCTTTTGGCCTAGTGTCTACAAACTTTCTTGGGAATGTTAGGGCAGAAAACTACAAGGAACTAGTAGAAGACATGCTGATGCAGTATCAGAAACTTGACTGAAATATGTCTCTAAAGATCCACTTCCTTCTTTCCCATCTGAATTTCTTCCCTGAAAACTGGTCTGGTTAGTGATGAACATGGTGAACATTTTCATCAAGATATTGCATCACTGGAACAAAGATAGCAGGGAAAATGGTCCACTACAATGCTGGCTGACTACTGCTGGACACTCCCCAGAGATGCTCCTGAACAGCTGCACAAGAGACAAGTGAAGAAATCTAAGAAGTAGTCTATGACTTGATTTTTTACAGGTATTAACTGTAGGCCTATTACTATTGGCATGTATTTCACAATGTAAACATCAATATATTGCAGATTACAAAAAAACTAGAGCCAAAATTAGAATTTGACTGCCATATTTGTGTTGAACACATGCAAGTTGGTAAGAAATGACTAATTTTATTTCAATAACATGATTTTTGTAAAAATATGTTGACCAGTGTAATGAAAAATTTGTTTTGATTTTTGCAACATCTAATCTTTAGATGTTAAAGACTTTTTCATGTATAAGAAAGCAGTTAGTAAATTTAGCACATTTCATGCACTTTTTGTTGACATTCAGAGGAAAGTTTGCCTTCTATAAATGATTTTTGGATAGGAATTTGTTCCGTCACCCATAAACATTACACAGGCCTGTACCTGTCGACCAGACTGGAGGTGGAAAGAAGGAAGGAAGGGAAGGTGTGGTTCAGGCCCAAATGGTCATATTTCAAGAAACTCCAGATTACAACTACTATTATGTCTGTGTATTTTTTTATGAAAAGATGATATTTTTTTTATTTAATTTATATCCTTTACATTATTGTGTATCCCCTATAGGTTTCCCACCACCAATTCACCTATGAACCATCACCATCGTCCCTTGTGTTCTTTTCTCCTCTATTTTGGTCTGTCTTCCTTCCCCTCCCCTGTAGAATGTCTCTTATTTGTAGCTGCCTGCTAGTTTTTGCTTTTGTTCATGTTTTGTGTGCTATTTTCTCCTTCTGATTTCTCGTTTAGCTCTCTTATAGTCCCCCTATAAGTGAAATCATTCGATATTTTTCTTTTTCCTTCTGGCTTATTTCACTGAGCATGATCCCTTCTAGCTCCATCCATGTTGCTGAGATTTGCGTTAGTTTATAATTTTTGATTGCTGAATAGTACCCCCATTGTATACATGTACCACATTTTCTTGATCCAGTCATCAATTTGGGGGCATTTGGATTTTTTCCATGTTTTAGCTATTGTAAATGTTTGGATTGTTTCCATGTTTTAGCTATTGTAAATAGTGCTGCAATAAACATAGGTGTGCATGTGAGCTTTTGAATTAATGTTTTTGTGTCCTTTGGGTATATTCCTAGGAGTGGAATTGCTGGGTCATATGGAGGCGCCATTTTTAGTTGTTTGAGAAACCGCCATACCACTTTCCATAGAGGTTGGACCAGTTTGCAGTCCCACCAACAGTGTAGGAGCATTCCTTCTTCACATGTGTGTACAGTTTTATGTAATAGTGTTGTGTACATATTATACAAGTAAGTTCTTGTGTGTAATGCCCAGTCTTTCTAGATATTTAGAAGTACTTTATGTACTTAAAAGTATAGTAGAATAATGCTGCTTGTGAATAGCTTTTAAAAACCAATGGGAAATAATATCTATGGGAATGAAATTGTTAAAACACTTCACTGAACAGTAATAGTCTCTGTCCTTATTCATGGGCTGAGGAAGGTGGGAAGGAGGAAATAGCAAAGGATGTTTGCTAGTGTGTACTAGAAAATATCAGCTTATTCAATTTCCTATATTTTATATAAATTTCATTTAACTTTGCTGTCTATTTTTTATATGTGCCAGACAAATGGGTCCTAATATTTCAATACTAGTCTCAAGATATTAGGGATTCCCAATGTATGACCAAAATAGAGCTAGGAAACTATCACATTTTGTATACTTTGTGTTGAAATTCATTGAAAGACCTTTTTCTGAAAAGGACTTTCAGAAATGAAATTTTAAAATCACATCTAAGTGACACATGTGCCTACACTGTACACTGGGTTGATAGCAGATAAGAAGAATTGCTCTAAACTAGAATATTCCTATTAGAAGACACTTCCAGGGACTCCCTGGTGGTGCAGCAGTTAAGCGCTACGCTGTGAAGCTGTCGGCAGCAGCAATGCAAGTTCGATGCCCAGCCGGGGAGAATCCCACATGGTGCAGCAGACCTCTCCTGCCTCGCCCGCTGCTCCCCTCAGCAGTGTATTTCTGATCTGCCTGTTCTGCTACCCGCTCTGTCTCGGTGAACCCTCTCACTGCCCCACACCTCTGGCCTGTACCCCAGCTTGTATGTATAAATAAATAAATCTTTAAAAAAAAAAAAAGAAGACACTTCCAGACTTAACCACTGTCACATGTGTAGCTTATTTAGCACTGTTGTGTATGTAGTGGATCAACAAAATCCTTATTGGAAACATCTGGTCTCTCTAGATGCTTAGAAATGCACAAAATATGTTCAAAGTAGAGAGAGTAAAACACTTTTTGTAGAAATTCTTTCGTTAAAATTCATGTGAAATAATGTCCTTTGGAAATCAAGTGGTCACAATAATTAAGCCACTGCTCTGGGAAGTACACATTATTATATTTGTGCTAGTTCATGGAGGGAGGAGAAGGAAATCCATGGAGCTTTATATCAATGTTTATAGTTAGGCAAAATTAACCATTTCCCTAAGTCTCATTTTGTTTTATTTAGTTGTGTATATAGGGTACAAAGACAAGCCTCCTGAAAATCAAATCTTTCTAGAAGTAGAATTTATTAGTACATAACAAAAGTAGAGTTTTAGTCAGCAAATATATTGTACACATTTTGTGTTAAAATTCATAGAAAAGACTACTTTGATACCAAATTGAGGAAATGGAATTGCTAAAATCCCCTCAGCATTATTGCTTATTATACTTTCCCATTGCACTGATGAGAAGAGGAAGGACCCTAGACTAGAATGTCTCTGCTTAGAAGGTACTCAGGTTACAGCCTTTGTGTGCAGTTTATTCAAGCTTAAGGGGACAAACTTAAATCCTTATTTGAAATACCCAGTCTTGTCTATGACCTCATCACTCTGGACACAACCGATCTTGTTTGAAATACCTAGTCTTGCAACATATTTTAAAATGAACAACATATGTTAAGAGTAGAGAATTAATACAACACTCTTTAGATTTTTTTCTGCATATTCACAGGAATTGAAGTATTTTGTGACTTGAATTAAGTTTGATGTCTTAATAGAATATGCTGACTGTTCACCAGGGAAAGGGGTGGGAACAGAGAAGGAAGTGCAGAGAGTTAAAATTCTACACCCATAAATCTTTTATTATTATTATTTTAATTATTATTATTATCATTTATATCGTTTACATTATTGTGTATTCCCCATATGTTACCCACCACCGACTCACCCGTGAACCGTCGCCATCGTCCCTTGTGCTCTTTTCTCTCCTGTTTTGAGCCCTTATCCTCCTCCTGCCTCTCTGAATGTCTCTCTCCTGTTTGGTTCCCCTATATTCCTGCTATAAGTGAAACCATTCAATATTTTTCTCTTTACTTCTGGCTTATTTCACTGAGCATGTTCCCTTCTAGCGCCATCCATGTTGTTGCGAATTGCATATGTTTATCTTTTTTGATTGCTGAATTGTATTCCATTGTGTACATGTACCCCATCTTCCTGATCCAGTCATCTATTTTTGGGCATCTGGGTTGTTCCCATATCTTAGCTATTGTAAAAAGTACTGCAATAAACATAGGGATACATGTATCTTTTTGGATTAATGTTTTTGTGTTCTTTGGGTAGATTCTCAGAAGTAGTATTATGGGTCGTATGGACACTCCACTTTTAGCAGTTTGAGGAACCTCCACACAGCTTTCCATGGTGGTTGAACCAGTTACATTCCCACCAGCAGTGTAGGCAGTTCCTTTTTCTCCGCATCCTCGCCAACATTTGTTTTTTTGTTTGTTTGTTTGTTTTTTAAGATTTATTTATTTATGCATACAAGCTGGAGTGTAGGCCAGAGGTGTGGGTGGTGAGAGGATTCACCAGAGACAGAGTGGGGAGCAGAACAGGCAGATTGGCCGAAATACAGTGCTGAGGGGAGCAGCGGGCAAGTCAAGAGAGGTCTGCTGCGCCATGTGGCAATCTCCCTGGCTGGGTATCAAACTAGTATTGCAGAGGCTCTGAATAGCTTCATAGTGCTGCGTTTAACATGTTGCACCACCAAGGAGGCCCAACATTTGTTGTTTCCTGTTTTCTTGATTTATCTACACCCATGAATCTTAAGACAGATTCCAATTGTCTCACCATTGTTCTGTATGTGCATTTTAATCAATATGACTATGTATTAAAGGATAAGCATACCCTAATGTCCAAAGTATTTTAAAAAGTAAAGGTAAAATAATCCCTTTTATAAATACCTTTTTGTTAGTTTTTTATGAAGAAATGTTTTGTGGGAGCATTTGCTAAATCACCTGTTGGAGCTAGGTATAGTCTTGAAGTGGTGGTGAAGGGATGTGAGGAAGGGAGAGGGAAGGACTCTCTGCTACTATTTCTATATCTAGAAGGCAGTTTTGGATTATAACCATAAACTTATATGTACATTTTTGTAAAGCGCCTGTGTTTATTGTGGACAAGGTTCATTTTTTATTTTACAACATCTGAACTTTTTAGATGTCCCGAGGTGACAGTGGATGATAAAAAGTAGAGCTTGTGAATTAAAGCATTTTTTAAGTATCTTTTTGTATAATAGAGAGAAATATCTTGAAAGTGACATTGTTACAATAATGTCTTAATACTTGGCTCACTACTTGTTCATTAAGTTGGCAGCAGAGGAACAAAAGTATGGAGAGAAGGGGTGTAAGCAAATGTGTTCATGTTTATTTTTTATTTTATGATAACCAGGATGTGTGTGCATCTCTTGTGGCTGTCCTATAGGAAAACATTACTAATTAATTTAGTGGAAACATACCTCCTTGCTGACATTTCAATAGATTAGATAATGAATTGCCTTAGAAGCATTGTAATTTGTGTTATACTCTGTTGTTGTGTCTCGTTCGTTTTTTATATTTTTTAATGTTGTATTTCTCAGAATTCTGAAACTATTTTTTTAGTTACAGTGTCAGTCATCTGCATGTCTATATACCTTTAGGGTTACACTTTTACTTCTCTGTATGCACGCATGCTTCACTCACCCTGCACCAAACTTCCCTTACCAATGCCCGAGCCCATTCTTCCCATTATTCCCTCTCCCTGTTCCCTCCGGTAACAAGTATTTGTCACAAGATCTAATAATTGTTTTAGACTATGCTTTGTTTTAGGCTACGCTTTGCCAGTATTGGTTTATAAGATATTTATATTCCACAGATAAATGAAACCATCTGATATCTGCCTTTCATTTTCTTATTTTTTCCAATTTTTTCCGAAAAGATGGTATTTCATCATTTTTAAAAGTTGTATAGTATTTCATTAAATATATGATTCATTATTCAGTTGTCTGTTATTGGTCATTTAGGTTGATTCTATGACTTGGCAATTGTGGACAGTGTTGCTATGAATATAGGGGCAACATAAATCTTTTTGTATGAGTGTTTTCATACTCTTTGGGTAAATACCTAGGAGAGGTATTGCTAGATTATATGCTATTTCTGTTTTTATTTTTTAAGGTACTCTTTTCCAGAGAGGGTGCACTAGATTGCATTCCCACCAACATGAATGAGTTTTCATAAAGGGTGTTGGGAAAGATGGACAGCCAGGTGCAAGAAGGAGGGGGGGGGGTGGGTATGGGAAAGGGGGAATTGTTAAAACCTAAAAACAAATTCTAAAAGGAGGAAGGGGGAGGGGAGAGGAGAAGGGGTAAAAGAAGCTAGGTCAATTCAAGATGGATTAAAGATTTCAATATTAGACCTGGAACCACAGAATACTTAGAAGAAAACAGGGGATACACTACTGGCATCAACTGCAAAGATGGATTTGGGGATGCAATCCCAACAGCAAGGGAAACAAAAGCAAAAACAAATAAGATTACATCAAACTAAAAAAAACAAATGTACCTCAAATGTACCTCACATAAATAAAAAGGCAATCTACAGACCAGGAGAAGATCATGTGCCTTGTTTTTAATCAAACATTTAGGCAATGCAGTATTTTAATCATAACTCTGCCACTACCTTCATCTAGAGACTGGTTGCCATTTTTGTCTTTTATGAGATTGTTGTTGCCAAGAAAGGAAGGATTACTTGTTTTTTTCTTCTAACAAGTTGGTCTAGTTTATTTGTAGTTATCAAAATGCTCATAGAGCTTTGAACTTTGAATCTTGATATGATATATGTTGGTGGTGGTATGTGAAAAAGCATGATACATAACTATATGGTCTTAATTAAATATCAGTGTAGGCTTAGTTATATAACTATGCACACGGGACCTACAGGGACATGTTAAACTGCATGCAAAGTGCCTGTAATTACAGAATATTTTGTTCTTCGCTTCTTATACTTTTCACTTTCCTATTATGCATATGTTAATATTTTTTAATTATTTTTAAAACCTAAAAACAAATTCTAAGGTTCACATGGAAAACGTGTAAATTTGTAAAATAAAAATTAAAACTAGAAATACCATATGATCCAGCTATTCCACTTACGGGTAGTCATCCAAAGGACATGGAAAAAACATTTATGTACCCATGTTCACAGAAGTACTGTTTACAATAATCCAAGATTTGGAAACAACCTAAGTGCCCATGGAAAAATGAATGTATATATAAGATGTGTTATATATACACAATATACCCTCAGCTATTTTTAAAAAGATGAAATAGTAGCATTTGTGGCAACATGGATGGAATTTGAAGGGATTATGCTAAGTGAAATCAAATGGAGAAAGACAAATGTTACATGACTTCACTCACATGTGGAATATAAAAAAATATTTAAAAACAAAGAAAATCAGCAAAGACCACCATTCTGACAACAGAATGGTGGTTATCAGAGGTGAAAGGGCCCAGGGGGATGGATAATGGGGGTAAATTTTATGGTGTTACGTGGAAACTAAACTTTTGATCACTAAGTATAGTATATGCAGATGCTGAAGTATAAATCTGTTACCTGAAACATGCAAAATTACAGTACAATGTTACAAGAAAAGAAAACTGCAAAAAATAAGTTAACACAGAAAATAAAATAGTGAAAATATTTAGTAAATCTGAATAAAAAAGCAATAGAGTGGCAAATCCTACTAGGTACATACCATTCACGTTTCTCTTCCAAGCTAAATACATTCACCTTACCCCAAATTCCCCATCTTAACATCAACTCCTCAGTGCAAAATTTCATGTAAACATCATCACTGCAACAAATCCCAAATCTCATCATCAAAATCATGTAAATCAAGCATGGCTAAGACTCTGGGTATGCCCCATGCCCTGGAATACTTTCCCCCATCTCTGGATCTGTGAAACTAAAAAAATAACTTTTCTTCTTCCAGAATACAATGGTGAGACCAGTATGGTGTGGATAGAGAGTGCCATTTCCATAGAGAGAAAATGAACAGGATAAAGGGATCACTAAGCAAATTAAGTCCAAATCCAGCAGAACAAATCTTATCAAGTTCCAGGCTCAGAGCATTCCCTGAGGCAAGAAGCCCTGCCCTCTGTGTCCGGGATGGTAGTGCTGCCAGCCCCGGGTCTAGCCTTGTGTCTCCAGGCTCGGCCTCTGTGTCCACAGCTCTGTCTTTGCCCCATTCATGCTGTTACTGGGGCCCCTCAGTGTGGTCTGCCAGGCAAGACTGTGTTTTTCCGAAGTCCCCTCTCTCGGCCACCAGCCAGGTTGAATGGACCAATCAGGAGGCATCTAGGGTGGGAACTCCTAGAAGTGGCTATAAGGAAACACGGGAGCCATCCCTGGTTCCCCAAACACAATCCCCAACATAGACTTGTCACAAACCATGCCGGACCTCAGAAAGAAGATGGGAGAAGCCTTAGTAGCTGACCTCCAAATAGAGAGGAGCCAAGCAGTTTTTCAGGGACTGGGAAGCTGGGCCTGCCTTCGATCTTGTAGCTGCAGGCACCTAGGAAGAACATCAAAGGCCTAGGGCCTGGTTTCTCAGAGAGCGGTTTGTCAGATCATGTGGCACCACTTTTTGAGGCTGCTGCCTCTGCTGTTTGTTCCAGCTCCCAGTGTAGTTCATCCCGACCTTCAGACTATTGCTGTGGGCTGTTGTGGGGGCATCTCAGCAGCCCCGCCTGTGAGCACCTCCGGCTGCCAGAGTGAGTGAGATCCCGGCCTGCTGCCTCCAGCTGCCATGCATTCCAGGCCGTGGGCAGGATGGTGCCATCTTGGAGGAGCAGCCTTTTGTTTGGGACTTCTGAACACCGTAGACTCTTATCTAGAGAAAGACAGCCGGTCACTTGTGGCCTTAGTAACTCTGTTTCCCCTGTTTGTTAAGTAAACCCCTTTATTGTTGTTCCCTGAATTGAGTGTTCTTGCAATTGTGCCAGCGGGTGAAGAACCCATAGACAGTGTCTGTCCTCTGTTGGGCACTGTCCTGGATGGCTACAGTCCCTCTATATAGCCCTGTATCAGTCTTCTTTCCCAAATTAGTAACAAAGTAGTTTTGTTAGTGCACTTCCTGCTTATAGAATCCCTGCAGTTTGATAGCCTTCTTTCATTTTTCTGCCTACCCTCTTTAGCTCAGGCTGGCTGTGGTTCTGCTGGTATAACATTCTCAAAACAAACTCACTGAGCTTTGGTATGTGTCAGGGAACCCAAATCATCAGACAAGAGATTTCTCCACAGGCTTTCCTGGCTTCTGCTAGAATGATTGAGTAGATCCATGAGTTGCCTGCCCACCTGCTCTCTTCCACCAAAGGTTGTCCAGTCATACCCTTGGTCTTCCCTCCCAAGCACATATTTTCCTAACATTCTCATCCTTTGTAATCTGGACTAGTTTGGAAGCTTCCAAGTAATCTAAAACTGGCTTCTTTTTCTCTCCTTCACTACACACTTTAACCAAAAAGGAACTTTTCTTGGGAATCTTCTTGGCTAAATACCTAACTTTATTGCTTGTAAGTAAGTTATGCTTACCACTGAACAACAAAAATACCACAATTCATCTAATTTTTCTGCCACTTTATAACAGAGATTGCATGTTCTCCAACTTCTAACAATATGTTCCTAATTTCCTTTAAGCTTCAGCAAAAGGAAGGTTAAGTTGCTTCTTTGAAATTTATATTTCTACTAAGATTATGTTCTATGCAAGAGAAAATTCCTCTACAACATTTTTCACCTTTCTGAGATTTCCTAAAAATCACCCTGATATCATATTTCTACCTTCTTATCAAAATAATCTTGGGTTTTTTCTGATCATCGACTTCTAAATTCTTCCAGTTTTCACTCATTACTGTGAACATACTGTAACATATTCTGGGAATAACCCTCTCCCTGGTCTAGTAGACAAGAGAGCAAAGCATCTGCGTTGACCTGAAGTGTGTGAAGCAGCTCTGCGAGAATCTGTAGCCTGAAAGTGAAACAACATTTTAACCACTATGAATGGCCAAGGAGCCAAATAGATTAAACTCAATGGGTACGCAGCCTCTGCATGTCCACAGTGCATTTTCACTGTCAGTGGCTTGCGTTCCTATTTATACAAAATAAACTCAAACTTGTTGGAATAGCTCTCACAGAGTAAAATCTGTTGGACTGCTCCCTAGGTTCAAAAACTCACTTTGATTATCTGAGAAGCTCTTTGCCTATCATTGAAACTTTCATTCCACACTAACATTACCCAATTCTAAATCCACAATTCCCATGACTAGTATCTATACTAGCTTGCTAGGGCTGCCATAATAAGTCATCACAAACTTGCTAGCTAGAAAAAAAATAGAACTGTATTCTCTCTACACTTTTGGAGACCAGACATCCAAAATAAAGGTTTGGGCTAGGTTGGCTCTTTCTGGAAGCTCCACGGAAGTGTGTATTCCATAATCCTCCACTAAGTGATTGTGGATGCTGGTAATCCTTGGCATTTCTTGCATTGCTGTGATTCACTTGAACCTCTGCCTGTGTCTTCACATGATCTTCTACTTTGTGCCCATGTGGGTGTCATTTTCTGTTTTTTATGAGAACAATCATTTTATTTAGGGCCCACAATCCTTATCTTATAAAAGATGTAATAAAATCTGCTGAGAACCTAATGCCATTAAACTCATATTGTGAGGCTTAACCTATTGGCAAATAAGGTCACACTGAGGTTTTGAAATGATGTGAATTTATTTGGAGGAAACATGCTACGCTTCAAAAAAAAAACTGTTAGTAAAAATAAATAAATCCTTGTCCAAAATGTGTCCACACAAGTTAGTACTTGGGCATTTTTTTCACTGCTTAAACTTTTGGTTAGTCACATAGACCATTTTGACCCTTTATACATCATGTTATCCACATGGTGATTTTGCCTGGTCCTTCTGTTCTATCAAGTAAGTTAGAAATTTTTGAGTCTCACTATTTTCTCAGAATTAAATTTCTTATTTGATTTCACTAACTTCCTTTTTTGTTAAATTGGATTTTTTTATTGAACTACAGTTGGTTTACAACACATCTATGATTTAGAAGCATAGATTCACATCTCTTCAAATGTATGTTATCACACCTACCCACTATTAAAGCACAGATAATCGTCCATTGGACCTCCTCTCCCTTTTGCTCCCCTTTTCCTACCCATTCTCTCTGATAGTCTTGCTATACAGTAAGATTTCTAAGGTTTGTTGGGTTTACTTTAGTGTGTTCCTTTGTTTTATTCACTTATAATCCATATTTGAATGATATCATCTGGCACTTGTCTTTTTACTTCTGACTTATTTCACTTAACATAATCCCCTCCAGTTTTATCCATGTTGGTGATTTTTTTATAGCTGAGTAGTATTCCATTACATATGATATATACCATATCTTCTTAATCCACTCATCTGTCATTGGGCACTAAGGTTGTTTCTATAACTTGACTATTGGAAATAGTCTGCAATGAATTTAAGAGTGCATATATCCCTTTGAATGAGTGTATTTTTCATACTGATGTATTTTTCATACTGTGTTCTAGAGGGTTTGGACAAGTCTACAGTCTCACCAATGGTATATAAGGGTTCCTTTTCCCCCCACATCCTCACCAATACTTGTGTTTTCTTGTCTTTTTGATAGGAACATTGTCACAGTGTGAGGTGATATCTCATTGTGGTTTTGATTTGCATTTTCCTGGTGATAGTAATGATGAACATTTGTTATGTGCCTATTGGCTATGTGTATGTCTTCTTTAGTGAAGTGTCTGTTTGGCTTTTGCTCAGGTATTATGGTTTCCTCCCACATGCTAAAGAGTACATGTGAGGTTGATTGGTGTCTCATTGTTCCAGGCTAAGTGAGTGCCGGCAGGTGGTGAGTGCACACAGTGATAGACAGGCATCCTGTCCAGAGTAGGTGTCTGCCTTGTGCCCTGAGCTACAGGATAGTCTCCAGCCCTGTGACTCTAAGCAGATTAGAAAATAATTGAATATAAATTACAGCTTAATATTAGAAGTGTTTGGGAACTTTATTTAGAAGTTCAACGATGCTTTTGTGACCAGAAATATAGCAGTAGAATCTTAATTCTTTATTGTATCAATTTTATATATTGTATAATATAATTATATATATAATTACATGTTATATAATATAATTCAGGACCTCCCTGGTGGTGCAACAGGTTGGACGCAGCACTGTGAAGCTATCCAGAGCCACCGGCAGCACTACTTTGATACCCGGCCAGGGAGATTCCCACATGGTGCAGCAGACCTCTCCTGTCTCGCCCGCTGCTCCCCTCAACAGTGTACTTCAGTCGATCTGCCTGTTCTGCTCCCCAGTCTGTCTCTGGTGAATCCTCTCACCACCCCCCACCTCTGGCCTATACCCCAGTTCTTGTATGCATGGACAAATAAATCTTTAAAAAGAAAATATATATATATAAAATTCATATATTATATGTCATTTTATTTAAAGTCACAGTTTCCAAGACAGATAGAGAAGTCCTCACTTACATGCTATAATGGGTGTCTTTGAACTGATAGATGAATTGTTAGAAAGGCTCCTATAATCATACCATGGAGGCACCATACCCATCACTTATATGCTGCCCACCTTAGACTTTTATGATAGAAAAAAGGTAAGCATCTAATATGTTATGTATAACATATGATACCATCAATGATACCTTAATTGTTTGAGAGTTGCTATTTCTTGCAGCTGAATGCAATTTTTAATTAATTTTTCCCAGGCTTACTTCTCTTCTAAAATTAGTTCTTAAGCTTGCATAATAGTTACTGAAAATCTCAAAGTAATTTCACTATTATTCTTAATAAGTGTATATGTATATATTTTTAGAAAAACAATCAAAATCATACTGTAAAATTGTGTGGTGATAAAATATACTTTCACTTAAATATCAACATGAAATCAGATATTTTATCTTCTCTATAACACAAGTTCCATGTAATTAAAAGTCAGAAATATGTTTGACTTTAAAATGATAATTTCATGATTTTTTTATATCTTCATGATTTTTGTTACTTAGAACATATAGATGTTATATATATAAATTATATGTTATATATACATATTATATGTGATATACGTGTGTGTGTGTGTGTATTCATGCCAGTGAGGTAGGTTATGGTGAAATACAAAAACTCCAAAATTCTTAACATCTGAGCAACAAGTTATTTCTTTTCCCATCATCTGTCTAATACTACCAACTGTGGCCAAGGCAGAGAGGCAGGACTTTGTTCAACTAATGAGAAAAACTTTGATGTCCATTGATTTTATTATTTTAACTTTCATTAAGAAAGGTGACATTTTTCTAAAAATTATTCTCTGAGAATCTCTGTCCTTCGATGTATAAAACCATGTAACATCCCAATAAAAGTAAAGCGTGCTTCAATGTGAAATTGACTTGAAAATTTAACCAAATAGAACACAGTTTAAATTTTAATCCTAAAATGAATACCCTTTATCTGCAAGTAGAAGGATAGGGCCGATGGACATTTACTACAATTACGATCTTGGTATTAGAATATAGTAATCTTTTCCAACTTGAATTTGCTAAAACAGAAAAACAAAAGAAGAGATTTTTGCAAGTGTGTTTTAGACTTATCTTTCTGAGTGGGGTGGCTTTCTTGTCCTTTCAATGAATGTGACCACCTAAGTTGATGGAGTGGTTTGTTTTTTTGTGGTTTTTTTTTTTTTTTTTTGTAGATGAATCATATGGGAGTGGGGTAATGAACAAGTGTAGTTCCATTTCAGACTCCTAGGAAAGATTCCCAATCATTCCACCTTGGGTCAGATGTTCATCCCTGAATCGGGGATGGTGTCAGCCTAGAAAACAGCATTTTCTGTGGAGAGCATGCGGACAGCAGAGATAGAACAGGAAATTCATAAAAAAAGAGTGTGGAAAGTTTCTCACAGAAATAGAACACTGGACAGACAGAACACTGGACTGTCCTAAAGAAGGAACAGATAATAGTAACACTCAGAAGAGGGGTTAAGTTACCTGTGTTACAGCATCAGTTAATGGGGCTGTTCCTTCTTGGACTAGAACTTGGAGACAGCAGGAGTCCTAGGTTAAGTTAATTGTTACCAGCTGTCTGAGAGCTCCTCTTCCTCCCCCAGGGGAATTTTTGACCTAAAATTGTGAGTGACCATTGTGCCAGCATGAACTGGACACCATCTCCCCATCGCCACTCTCCTCACCCTCCTGCTCCGAAATGGATTCGTTGGTTTTTATTTTATCCATTACATTTGACTGTGTGGTGTATTATCTTGTTACTTTAATTTTCTTAGTGTCTATATTTGTGGTAAATTGTCTTGCCTCTTGAAATCACAGCTGAATCTAAGGGTTAGCGAAGTAAAACAGAATTTTTTAAATAATTCAGAAATTTCCTTATCTGTACCTAATCCCATCAAGAATTATTCTGAAATCTGAAGAACAAAATAATTCCCTGCCTCAGTCTTATAGAGAGCTATGTAATTCTGTAATGAAACAAAGTTCTTATATTTAGCATTGTTTTGTTAAAATTGTTCTAAAAGTTTTTACTTTACTGGTGTTTTAATTTTTTTACTGCTTTACCCCACTCTCGCAGATGATTACCCTGACAATAAAAACAAGCAAGCATAAAACGTGGAGGAGACCCTTGGGAATACATGAAGAAAAACAAAACATTTAATATTAATGGAGTTTTTCCCATTTTGGTGTTTACATTAACTATTTAAAATATGCTCCTTGCAGATAGAAGGGCAACGAAATGCAGTAGTTTTTAGTAGCGAATTTGCTAACATATACTGCTAATTAAAATATTAGCTTCTCAAACTTTCTAATTAGCTTATAAAATCCATTCTGCTATTGGGACTTCAATTCTTGTATTGTCTTTTCCCGCTTGTATCTCTAATTATAGACTGTAAACTAAAGGATTTTTTTTTATATTTCACAAGAGCATTATAAAAGAAAACTAGCAAATTTTTAAAAATATAAATGACTTTCTAAGACTCACTTGATCCAAATGGTACTAAATGATTTGGTTTCATGGTGAAAGGAAGACTTTTTAATGTAAATAATTGAGCTTTAGGGAAAAAAATTTCAAATACTGATAAGGGCTGAGCAAATCATGGAGGTAATTCTGTCTATAGAAGCTCATATACATTCTTCAATTTTTATCAAATGACAGAAGAATATTGAGGGGAAGGGATGGGATATTACTCCATTTTTTGAGTATGCATACTTGACTGTCTCTTGGTACAATAAATCTTGCATAGTGGTTAAGAAGTTGAAATGACAGCAATCAGAAATCAGAACAATAGCAATGCTAATAGCCACCATTCACTAGCCTCCTCTATCAAACACGCAAACCCCACTTCTTAGAGCACCCTTGAAAGTTACTATTTTATTTTAATTTTTCCAGCTTGATTGATAGATAGAGGTATACATATACATAAATACTATGTATATAGTATATGTGCGTAGTATACTATATATAGTATACATATATAGGTGTACTATATATACATTATATATGTAGTATATATAGTATACTATAGTATTTATGTATGAGTATACATAGGTGTACAATTCAATGACTTCAAGTCAATTTAAGTGTACAGTCCAATGACTTCAAGTAAGTTTGTAGCATTTAACAAATCACCTTAATACAATTTTAGAACATTTCCATCACTATATATATGTCCTTAAAAATCATCTATAGTCACTCTTCATTTGCACTCCAAAACTAAATGATCGCTAATGTGCTTTCTGTCTCTATAGATTTGCCTTTTGTGGATATTTCCTATAATGGAATTTTATAATTTGTGCTTTTCAAACATTTATTTAGCATGTTACATTTGAGGTTCACCTATGGTGTAGCACAGATGGGCATTTGGATTTTTTTCTCTTTTTTTGGCAGTTATATATCATACAACTATGAACATCCATATACAAGTGTTTATACAGGCACATACTTTTGTCTCTTGGTGGAAACTCAGGAAAGCATTGCCAAATTATATGGCAAGTTTATGTTTTAATTTTCAAATCAGTGACAGATTGATTTCCACAGTGGATACCTTTTTTTGTATCCCAGGAGCAATGAATGAGGGTTCCAATTTCTCTAATCCTCTCCAGTACTTATCATAATTACCCTAATGTTTATGAAATGGCATCTCATGTGGGGTTGATTTGCTCTTCTCTGATGGCTAATAATATTGAAAAGTATGTCATGTGTTATTGGCCATCTATATATATGATATAAAATATAAATATCTTCCTTGATGAAAAATCTATTCAAAATTCAGTACTTATTTTTTTATTGCCCTTTTATCATCTGGTAATTGAGTTGTGTTTTAAATATAGTTTGGATAGAAATCACTTATCATATATATGCTTTGAAAATTTTCTCTCCCAACCTGTGGTTTATTTTTCCATTTATTAAAGGTGAATTTTGAAGTTCAAAAATTTTCATGAAGACCAATTTGTCTTTATTTAATAACTTGTGTTTTTGGTGTTATATCTAAGACTTTGCCTAATACAAAGTTGCTGTTTTACTTTCACTGAAGAGGAAACAGGCTTGGAAAGGTCAGAGACAGAAATACAATAGTGTTCATGCACAAGACATTATCTTCTTCTCCACTCACTGCTACCTACTGGAATTCGAGTGAGCTCAGGGGCGTGACTCTGATACTGGACCTGGGTTTTCCCAGGGTCTTTACAGGCAGCAGAGCCATTCTGAGTTACTGAAACACATGTAAAAGGAACAAATATGTCTTCCCAGATAACTCTTGTAGTTTGTTCTACCTACTGAGATAAAGTGGTACATCCCTTTTTCCTTTAACTGGAACATCACTTTTTGCTAAGAGGTTTGAATAAGAAAAACTTTTAAAGCAAGCTCACCTTGGTCAGCCCTGTCTGCAGCTCACAGAGCTGTGTTTCTCACTATGGACAGAGAAACACCGTCCTGATTTCCTGTTCTGAAGAGGGCGCTCTGGCTTTATGAAGTATGGGGTCCATTCCTGGGGCAGATGAGATGATGTTCTACGTGAATATGTGAAAACTACTCTGAAAAATTGGTATTTGGAAGTTCAGTTACGGACTCAAACTTGAAAGTTTTCATATGTAATCATGTAAGCTTCTGGTCATTTATTTAATCATTGCAAAACAGAAAACACTTCCTATAAAAGTGGCTAATAAGAAAAATTATATCAGCAGCTACTGGCCACAGTAATCCGTGGGGGCAGGGAGGGGGTGGGGGAGGAGTCAGCTCTGACTCTGCTGTGGTGACATCATAATCGAAACAGTCTGTTTTTTTTAACTTGAAGACGCATTGAAGCAAAAGGGTATCTTGTTCATTCAAACTGTATGTTTTTCATTATTCGTGGTTTACTAGAATTAATGGATAAATTTTATGAGAGGTGATTGGGTTTATGTTTTTTCTGTAACTTTTTTTGACACAGCATTAATTTACAACACTGTATTTGATTTAGGGTACATGTTCACACCTCAGCAAATGTATGTTATCACACTACACCCCCATAATAGCATATATAATCCCCCTTAGTGCATTGTGCCCCCTTCCCCTTATTCCCCTCTTCCCTAGCTCCCCATCCCCAGCCCTTCTCTGTTAATGAAATTTTGTAGTCATATTCTTAGGGTTTGTTTGGTTTAGTTTTGTCTGTTCCTTTCTTTTGTTTCTTTACATTCCACATGAGTGAAAGCACCCAGTATTTGCTTTCTCCTTCTGATTTACTTCACTAAGCATAATCCACTGCTGACCCAAATGGCAAGATTTCATCTCTTTTTATTACTGAGCAGTATTCTATTGTGTATATAGACCACATTTTCTTAATCAACTCCTCTGTCCTTGACACTTAGATTGCTTCCATAAATTAGTTCTTATAAAGTGATGCGTTAAAAACATAGGAGTGCATATATACCTTCTAATTAGTGTTTTGATTTTCTTTAGATCAATACCAAAGAATGGGATTTCTGAATCATGTGGTAGATCTATTTTTAGTATTTTGAGAAAACTTCATACAGATTTCCATAGGTACTGGGCCAGACTACCTCCCAACAGCAGTGGATGAGAGTTCCTTCTTCTCCACACCCTCGCCAGCATTTGTTGTTTCCGGTTGTTGTGATGGGCCATTTTCACAGAAATGAGGTGACATCTCATTTTGGTTTTGATTTGCATTTCCTTAGCAATAAATGATGTTGAATATTTTTCTGGGCCTGTTGGAATTGTCCCTCTTTAGAGACATGTCTAACTCTTCCACCTCCTTTTTTTACTGGGTTGTTGTTTTCTTATTATTGCATTGTATGAGTTCTTGTAGATCTTGTTATTAGCCCCTTGAGGAATTTTTGATGTGGAAATATTTTCTTCCATTTGGAAGGATGTCTTCTGTGTTGATTATAGTTTCTCTAATTGTGCAGAAGCTTTTTAATTAGAGGGAGTGCTTTTTGTTTAGTTTTGCTTTCACTTCGCTTGCTATTGGAGTTGAGGTTCAAAAGACATCTCTGAAACCAATATTGTGGAGCATTTTGCCTATGTCTTCTTCGATGTATTTCATGGTTTCTGTTCTTAAATAGAGAGACAATCAGTGGGGCGGGGGGAGGAGGGAGGCGGAGGGAGGGAAGGAAAAGGGCACAAAATGGAATAGAAAAGAACACAAGGGACCATGGAGATGGATCACGGGTGAATTGGTGGTGGGCTACCCAAGGGGAATACAAAATGTAAAAGACATAAATAACAATAAAAATATATATTAAAAAAATCCAAGTCTTTAATCCATTCTGAATTAATTTTCTTATATTGTGCTAGAGACTAGTCCAGTTTCTTTTTCTTTTTCTTTTTCTTTTTTTTTTTTTTTTTTTTTTTTTTTTTTTTTTTTTTTTTTTTTGGCATGCGTTTCTGTCCAGTTTTCCTAGCACCATTTGTTGAAAGGACTTCGCCTTTTTCATTGTATATTCTTGGCTCATTTGTCGTAGATTGTCCATATAAATATGGGTTAATTTCTGGGGTTTCCATTCTACTATGTTGATCTTTTTATCTATTTTCAGCCTAATGCTCTGAATTTTTATAGCCTGCTGGTGTAGTTTGAAGTCTGGGAGTATGATATCTCCATTCTTCCTTTTTGTTAATATTATTTTGGCTATTTGTGGTCTTTTGTGGTTCCATATAAATTTCAGTAGTGTTTGCTCTGTTTCTTTAAAGAATTCCATTGAAACTTTAATAGGGAGTGGGGTGAGTCTGTATATTACTTTAGGTCAGATCGCCATTTTAACAAGGTTAATTTTTCCAGTCCATGAGCATAGAATATCGTTCCATTTCTTTTTGTCTTCCTTATTTCCTTTAACAACATATCATACTTTTCACTGAGTAGGTCTTTTGGTTCATCTGCTGTTTATTCCTAGACATTTAGTGCTTTTTGATACATTATAAATGGAAGTTTTCTTGATTTCTTTTACTTTTAGTTCATTATTTGAATATAGGGATGGAACAGACTTCTTAATGTTGATTTTTTAGCCTGCCACTTTGCAGTTCTAATTTATTGTTTCTAACAGTTTTTCAGTGGTATCTTTATGGTTTTTTATATATATTATCATGTAATATGCAAATAATGATAGTTTTACTTTTTCTTCCACAAGTTGTATTTCATTTATATATTTCTCTTCTGTAATTGTTCTAGCTAGAACTGCCAATACTATGTACAGTAGTAGTGTTAAGAGTGGACTTCTTGGGCCGGTTCCTAATCTTATAGGAAAATTTTTCAGCTTTCCACCGTTGATTGTGAGCTTTGCTGTGGCTTTGTCTTATATGACCTATGTTATGTTTCAGTATGTTTCTTATATCCCCATTTTTTGAGAGCTTTTTTCTGAAATGGATGTTGGATCTTATCAAATACCTTCTATGCATCTATTGATATAGTGATATGATTTTTATGTGTACTTTTGTTGATGTGGTGAATTATATTGATTGTTTTTGTGGGTATCAACCCATCCTCATATCCCTGGAATAAATCCCACCCGGTCATGATGTATGATTTTTTCAATATATTGGTAAACTCATTTTGCTAAGATTTTGTTGAAGGTTTTTGCATCTGTGTTTTTCAGGGATATTGGTCTGTAGTTTTCTTTTTGTGTGTGATTTTCTTCTCTCTTTTTTGTATCAGAGTAATGTTGGTCTCATAAAATGTGTGAATAATAGCTTTTTCTTCAGGTTTTTTAGAAGAGTTTTAGAAAGATAAGTATTAATTTGTCTTCGAAGTTTTGTTAGAAATCACTAGTGAAACAGTATGGTCCTGGGTTATTGGGGGTTTTTTGTTTTGTTTTGGAGTTTGGGGTTTTTTGAGAGACTTTAGAGTACTATTTCAACATACTTTCTTGCAATTGTTCACTTTGTGTTTCTATTTCTTTCTGATTTGTCCATTCCTTCCATATTTACCAATTTATTGTCATAAAAATTCATAGTAGTCTCATTTGTATTTCTGAGATGTCTGTTGTAACTTCTCTTTCATTTCTGATTCCATTTATTAGAGTTTTCTCCCTATTTTTCTTAATGAATCTAACCAAAAGGTTGTCTATTTTGATGGTTTTCTTTTTTTAAGGATCAGTTTTTTGATACAATGGTCTTTTGAACTGTCTTTTTTATTTCTGTTTCATTTATTTCCACTCTAGTTTTTATTATTTCCTTATTTCTGCTGGCTTTTGTGGCATTTATTATTGTTGTTGTTCTTTTTCTGATTCCTGAAAGTATAAGGTTTGATTATTTATTTGAACTACTTCTTTTTTCTTGCTATCGGACTGTATTGCTACATGTGTTCCTCTAGTACTGCCTTGGCTACATCCTGTATGTTATCCTATTTTCATTTGTCCTCAGTTATTTTTTTTTATTTTCCTTTGACTTCCTGATTAACCCAATAGTCATTCAGTAGTATGTTGTTCAATCTCCACATATTAGGAGTTTTTTCCTGCTTTCTTTTCATTGTTCATTTCTAGTTTGACATCATTTTGATCAATATACTTGATATAAATAACCTTCATGACCTTATTGACATTTGTTTTGTGACTCATGAATTCTCTCTTGGAGAATGTTCCATGTACACTTAAAAAGAATTTTTACTCAACTTTGGGGGACTGTTGTACCTCATAAATGTGTCTGGTTTAATTTCTCCTTTGAGTTCTTTGTTTCCTTGTTGATTTTCTGTCTGGTTGATTTGCCAATAGATCTAAATTGGCTGTTGAAACCCCTCATTAGTTATGGGTTGTAGTCAGTGTCTTATTTTAAGTTTGCTAACAGTTGCTTTACATATTGGGATGCTCCTTCTTTGGGTGCATATGCATTTATTACTGTTATGTCGTCCTGATATATTAATACCTTAATCATTCTGTAATGTCCATTCTCTGTCTCTTAATACCAGTTTTAATTGGAAGATTATTTTATCTGCTATAAATATGCTAACCTTGACTTCTTGGTTCCTATTTGCCTTAGGATTGTTTTCCAACCTTTTATTTTGAACATACATTTATCTTTGGAGTTCATTTGGGTCACCAGGAGACAACAGAAAATTGGATTTTGTTTTCTGATCCACCAGTCACTGTGTGACTTTGACTGGTGAGTTCAGTACATTTACATTTAGGCTGATTATTGCTATTTAAGGATTTGCTTCTGCCATTTTATCTTTGATTTTCTGGTTCTATCTATTTATTTCATTATTCATTTTTTCTGTTGAGTCCTTCTACTGAATTACAAATGGTTTGAGATGTTTCAGTATGAAAGTCATGATTTATGTACACTTATTATTGGTCACTGTGCTAGCAACAAATGATATGCTCCTGATTGAAAATAGTGGTATGTGGAAGATAAATTATAAAATGATTCAGTACCTGGTAAATAAAAATTAACTCCAAAATATGTATTAAGTGGTAAATAAGTGGTGGGTATGGAAAATAAATCTCTGCTCAGAGTAAACATTTCAGTATTGAAAATATGAAAAGTAAGAAAGATTTGGGTAACATTTTCCTAGGTCTGGTAAAACATTATATTTTTGCAGGTGACAAGGAGTTCTTGAGTTTTTTTTGTTGTTGTTTTGCTTCAAATGTCTATACTCAGTATTATAAAAGTCAGCACCTATAACTGGTACAAGCAAAAATTTAAAAATCACAGTCACAGTGAAAGTCTACTGTTCCTAACTAAAGGACCAGAAAAGTAAACACCTCAAGAGACAGAAAACTCAGCCCACAAAAAGCTTTACTGTAGCAGAACATGCCAGAAAAATGGCAGCACATTCCCCGCCCCCATCAGCAAAGGTCCAGTGGGGAACCTAGATTTCCGCACATGGCAGATTATAATGAGAGAAATCAACACTGCTCCCCTATCCCTAGCGTTTCAGAGGAAACTTCAGCATGGAGTCAGAACTTTCATCTTTACCAAGTGATAATACAGAGGTGACAATGACCAACTCTCCTGGAAGTGTCACAAAAAAACACAGAAACGTTGGTCTTCCACCTTCACCCAGCAAGAACATTGCCCCCTGATCCCTCCCTGCTGGGGTTGTTTCAGAGTCAGGACTTTCACTACCACCCAGAGGTACTGGGGTTTCCCCTTAGTGTCAGGGTATGCGAGGTAGGATGCAGGAATAAGGCATCCCTAACCCTCCCCCCAGGGTGGCATCAGTGAAGACTGTGGGAAGAGAGGACTCCCAGTCCCCAGAAAGAATAGGGAGTCTTTTGTCAAGAGAGATCTGGAGAACAAGACTTAAAGTCCCACTTTCCCAGACAGTAATAAGGTGACTGCTCTTTCCCCAATGGCATATTGTCAGAAGAGACCAGTATAACAGTTTTAAATAAGATTGAATCTCATAAAAATACATGTTTTTATTGAAAAGTCAATCATAAGAAGAAAAGACAGTCACATATGAGAAAAAATCATTCAATAGGTGTTAGAATATTGGATTTATCTGAGTCCAACAAGCTTGCATAGCACTGACATTTCATGGCAAAACTAAAGGATATGATTGATGTGCTGTGAGAACGTTGACTAATTAGGAAATGGAGGATCACAAAATAGGCAGTTCTTGCTAGTTTTAATTCACTAAATTTTTATACTGTTTTCTAAACTACTTTGTAGAATCATGCATAAAGAATATGGAATTGTAAGAAATCCATTAAGAGCATGGCAGTCTCACATAAGTCACAAGAAGTTCTGTATTTCGGGACATACATATTGCCTGGGATGTTCCCCGCTTTGATTCAGAGTTTGAGGAAGGTCTTGAGTTCATCATCTTGTGGATTAGGGTAAATAACATAGAGGCATTCACAGATGATGGTAAATTGTGTCCCGAATCATTGAATAAACTTCATAAATAAGAGCATTAATCACAGAGATATAGATATGACACACGCCATATCATATAACCATGGTCCTAAACCTTTTCAGAGTCATCCAGTTAAAAGGAAGGACCAGCATTGAATAGGAGGATTAACGTCCTTGCCCTAGTTCAGTGCCTGACTGAAAAGAAATCACTAATCTCTGGTCACCAGTTTTTCATCCTGTATGTGGGTGGGTGATTCAACTGCCAAATTGTAAAGCACTATGGTTCTGATTATTCAATATAAATACCTATGAGCTGTTTTACAGTTGTTTTACAAAAATGAACATGCTCTACATATGAAAACATAGGAATTTTTTATTACAATTACACACAGAATAATCTGTATGTATAAAATTAATGTTTAAATTTCTGTTAATGGTATGCTATGGTCCAGGAGCACAGGCCCTCTCCCAGGAGAACAGGTTCCAGAAAAAGGGCAAGGTTACAGGAAATTAACAAAGCTCTGGCTGACCATGGGTCTAGAAAGGAAGGAGTTTGAGTGATCTCAGCAGGGAAGACTCAGGGGAGCGGGGTGGTGGTTCCCTGTGGAATATGTGTGGGAGGGCCGCACCTCCAGGGAACAAACTGTGCAAGGATGATCAACATGTAAGAAAAAAAAGGGTTTTTTTAATTCTGTGACAATAGTTACGTATTTTTAGTCTTTATCCTCTATGGTGGGTTATATTTAACTTCTTAAAGGTACCTTTCTTGACTATTGCACTTGTGCTCTAGGGTGGATTAACCCACAATTTCATTGGCCTAAAATCATACACATTTGATCCAATACATTATTGCTTCATTTATTCTGAATTCTGTTCATTTCTGAGTCACCTGATTCTAACAGGTCCTGCAGTACCTTTGCCAGGGAGTTGGTGTGGTTCACAGCATAGCTTGAGGCTCATTACTGTGGAAACAACCACAGTGAAACTAA